>SJYC01100929.1:0-19628 GCA_006408675.1 Madoqua kirkii
AAAAAAAAAGAACTCTACTTCTAATAAAATAATCTAGTGAATTGTTAATAATTAAACTCTTAAAAGGGAAGAAGCATATTATATTATACTATATTACAATTAGGTCCTTTACAGAAGTAATCTTGGTGTCACTGTATGATAAAACTCCAGAAAATCTTGTTGGATTGACAAATAATGATAATTATCACTAAGCATCAGGTTAGAATTTGGGCTATTATTATCCACACAAATTTAAAATACAATTTCAGTAAAATGCTGATAATTAACTATAAGGAAAGCTTGAATTTAAAACTGAACTGAACCATCTTATATTCTTTTTCCTTCTAATTTTGCTTCTCTCCTAAGGCATAAATGTCCTTCTATTCTCTCCAAAATGTTCAATTTTTAATAAAGTAACATCTGGTTTGGGGATGAGGCTACACTACCTGCTGTTCCCATACCCCTCCAGGAAAGTGGAAGAGTAAGCAGTTACTCAACATCATTTTTGTTTTCTTAGTAACAGCTGTGGTTTATAAAGGGCTAAAGCAAGAGAAATTAAAAATGAGAGGAGTCGAACCCTGTGTGAGGAAGCTATTGTGGTATGTAATAAATTACATTAAAACTAATGTACCCTAATGGAAAATTAGACTGTGGGACTCATAAACGGGAAGAGGGAGTAAAAGGAAAGCAAATGCTGGATTATGTGGTCATCTACTGCCATATATATAAATATATTAAAATGACAAGAGAAACTAAATTATTTTCTATGAAGTTTGATTTTGTGAGTGTAAGCATCCTGTTAGTACAAGAAGAGGGGAATTATTGGGCCTATTCATGAAAGTTGGACTTTAAATAAACTCCAAATTGAATCACAGTTATTACAGAAGAATTGGCACTGGATTTTAAAGGTTGTGTAATAAGGTTAAAGGAGAAGGAAATGGCAACCCACTCCAGTATTCTTGCCTGGAGAATCCTATGGACAGACCGATCGTGGGTTTGCAAAGAGTTGGACATTACTCAGCAGCCAACACTAACTAATAAGGTTAAAAGCTTGTTGATACCTTTATATAAACATTGTTCCTGACACTCCTGTCAACAATTTGTTGGGAAAAGATTTTACCTAAGGCTATAAAAGCCATAATGAAAATGATTAGAAAGGAAAATCTAGGCATTCCTGGTACCCTGAGTATTCAGCTAAAAGGAAGCTGACTGACTCAGAGTAAAATGAGCTACAAAGTCACTTACCCTTTGCACTCTCAAAAATACGTATTTCTGAATGTAGCAAGAAAAAGAAATGAAAAAGTTAAACTCTTCTGAACACAAAGTAGGAAAATGCGTTGCTGACTGTGTTATCCTCTTAACAACTGGTACAGAAATATGTGTTCATTGAATTTTTTAATAGTAGTTCAATATTTCAACTTTCTTTTAACTGGTATTTCTTCTTCCCTTTATTATCCTTAATATATTCCACTGAGAGTTTTCTTTTACTTCAAGAATAGGGAGGCGATGGGCCAACAGCATCTCCCTCCCAGAAACCATTGCCGTGAAACCTGCACACTAATCAGAAGTGGGTCAAATGGTCTTCACATGAAAGCATCTAACAAGGTCCCCAAGGAAGCTCTTCTAAGTGGCAGCAGGGAAAAGCACGATTGCTTCTTTATGAGAGACGGATGCTAGCTTCCATTGGCCCATCTTCAAGTACAGATGCTTGCTGCTTTGAAGTTACTATAATCATGGTTGCTTTTGAAAGATTATTATGGTGTAGGAAACAAATTCCCTGAGATTTGGGATCAGAAGCAGTTATGAGGGCTTGCCATACAAGGAAAGACTGCACACATAAAAATAACATTTTGGGGGGGGTCACTGTTTGGTCAAATAAACACTTGTAACCTTCCATTTCTCAGCTTCTGTTATAAATATTTACATGAACTCTGAGTTTGATAAAGTCTATTATAGATTTAAAAAAACTAGTAGAATAAAGGCATAATTATATTCTATAAGCATATATAGTAAATGAAGAACTCCAAATTTGGTTGCAAAGAACAACCAAATTGATCAAGTGAAATACTTATTAGCTCATATATGAATAGTAAAGCAGTGAAAACTGAATAATAATACGGCATTTGGGTCAGCAAAAAATGTAAACATGAATATTCCAGACTACCTGAAACTATCCTGGCTGAAGAGTTGTCATCATCAAACATCACTGTCTGAGAAGTTTGTCACAGATATGATTGTTAATTCATCCACAGTTCATTCATATATTTGTAAGTAACTTACTACATGGTAGCCAGTCATAGGTGATTTTTCTTCTGTACTTGAGAAAAAATATTTGAACATAAAGAATGAGGTAAGTTAATCATGCTAATTTTCTGTCTTTTAAAAGTTTTAGCTCATGCTATTGATCAGCTTCTAAAGATTTTCATTGTGTTTTTCAAAAAAATAGGCAAACAAAACCACATATAAATTTCCATCAAAAAGCTGTCTTGCCACCCTGCTTAACACATTTTTGCAATTAGCAGCAGATTGAGAAGAGAAACTGGTATACTGTTCAATTTCTATAGGTAAAGAAATAAAAATATGTTAATTGATATGATGTCAATGAAAAAAGGGAACTAGAAAATGAAATTTTGTTAAGAAAATCTGAAATAAGTCACAATGTGCTATTTTAAAATGGTTTAAAATACAGCTAGCAAAAAGCTATCCCTAACAGAAAAATAACCAAAAATGTTCTATTAATAAATGTGTTTGAATTTAAATTAAAAACAGTATTAAAGTCTTCTCAACCTATCATTTTATGAACATTCATGGTAAATTTTCCAATATCAGAACAAAATAATGAGAAAGGTCAAATATTCATGGTATCACAAACTTGTTTTGTCCAAGATTTACTTTGTATGTATAACAGGAACAGACGAAAGTTCATAATACTTCTGCAAATTCAGAAGGTAAAAGACAAAGGAGTAGCCTCCTTTAGGAATAAAAAATAGTACTATGCTTAAATCCCACAAAATTAATGTTTAGCTCAAGGATTTGCTGTTCATCTCAGAACCCCTCAAGCCTGAGGCAGGATTAGGTCAGACTCATGTTCGAACAACTGGAGGAAATCAATGGATTTTACTTTATTAATAATTAAAAGGCTAATGCAGACTGGCAAGTGATTAAAAACATGAAGAACATGTATTTATTACCACAATTTCAAATACCTCCATAATATATAAGTTTCAATTGGGCCAGACAGGAAAGAAAGAAAGGTTATGTTAAATAAGAACAAGTGAAAGAAAGAAGAGACAAGGATTTCCGAATCCATCATAGAGAGAGCAAAGTTTTTGCCTGCAGCAGGAGAAGCAAAGCTCAGAACTAGTTTGGATCCATGACAGAATGCTGGGTTACTGTTGCAGCTTATTCCATCATCCATAACTAAATTAATCCCTATGAGGATTTGGCAAGGGTGACAAAAACAAAGTTTGCACAATGAAGGACATTAAAGCTCTTCTGACAGTCAAATAGGTTGAATTTAGCAATTCAAAACCAGAGTTTATTAAACATACATGTTAGACCACTGTAGCAATCTCTCATTTCTAGAATCCATGGTATCTTCATTACTGTAGTTACTAATAATTAAATATGGTTTATGAAGTCAAAGAATAGATGAATACATTTCTAAACAAAATGTGAACTTTCAATTTGCCATCAATCTTTCTTACATATCACTGCTTTGACAGTTTTTATTTCATGCTGCCATTTCTTCCAAAGATAAAATCTGATATGCATGGTCTACCTAAAAATAAATTTTTGAAGTAGTAAGTCTCAAGGGGAAAAAAAGATATGGAGAATAGATATAGATCTTAGGAAGCAAAAAAAAAAAAAGAAAAAAAAAAAGGTTCAACACACTGAAATATATACATGCATGCATGCTAAGTTGATTCAGCCATGTCCAACTCCTTGCTACCCTATAGATTATAGCCAGCCAGGCTCATTTGTCCATGGAATCCTCCAGGCAAGAAGACTGAAGTGGATTGCTGTGCCCTCCTCCAAGGTATCTTCCTGACTCAGACTGAACTCACATCTCTTATGTCTCCTGCACTGGAAGGCAGGTTCTTCACCTGCCACCTAAGAAGCCCCATAGTATATATAATTTTCACCTTAAAAACAGAATATTTTTTGTTTTCATATTTACATGTATTATAATACAAATTCAGGGGATTCTAATGGAAACTGAGCTGTGAACAAATACTATAGGTTATTTGCTAGGAAAGGGTTTTGTCTTAAACCTCCTTTTCCCTCAACTGCTAGTACAATATCCTGACACTACAAATCAATTAATCCATAGAATATGGAGAAAATAATCTCCTATAAATGCATAAAACCCTAGGCTCCAAGAGAGGCAAAGGTTCTAAAAGGTGGAACTAAATCCTTTAGGGTGGACACAGCAGACTCAAAACTACGAGCCTCAGAACTCAGGAGAGTGTCTAAAGTGACGGCAGACCTGGAATCCAGAGGGACTGGAACACATCCAGAAAGTACTGGGGAGGAAGGGAAACATGTTCACTTATCTGCAAGCTGGACATGGTTCTGATGGGAAGTGGAGACTGGAGAGACGGCCAGCATTGCTGGATGTTGAGATCTCAGCAGGACAATTGCACAAGGAGAACTTCTTTGGACACTGTGTATACTGAATATGATGCTTGCAAGAATAATGGATGGTCTGGACTGCCATATGTCTTTAAAATATAAATGGTTCACAGCTTCTCTGGTGGCTCAGTGATTTAAAAAAAAAAAAATCTGCTTGCTGATGCAGGAGACACAGATTCGATCCCTGGCCCAGGAGGATGCCACATGCCACATAGCAACCAAGCTTGTGGGCCACAATGATCGAGCTTCAGCTCTAGAGCCTGGGATCTGCAGCTACTGAGGCTGTGTGCCACAACTACCGAAGCGTGAGTGCCCTGGAGTCCAAGCTCTGCAACAAGACAGGCCACTGAAATGAGAAGCCCACACATTGCAACCAGAGAGTGGCCCGCACTCGCCACAACTGGAGAAAGTTCTTGCAGCAACGGAGACCCAGCAGAGCCCTAAGGAGGACCTCTGAGACTGGCCTGAGGCCCTGGCTCTTCCCACCATTATCCGACTGATCCTGACCCTTCCATAGGTGGCCCAGCCCCTAGACTGATATTTGGGAAAGCCTATTTTCTCTCTTCTGGATATAGATTACTGCATTTAGTACACACTCTCAGGTAAAATCACAATGTTAGAATCTTTTATTCCTTTCTAGCGAATGCATTCAACATTACAAAGTATAAGGCAATAGTACAATGTCACGGCCTCGATGATTACATCTCTGTATTTAGCGTCCATAGTAGCTGCAAATGATACTACAAATATACCTATGAGGATATATAGTGATAGTCAACATATTTCTTTCATGCTGAAATATTAAAAAAAAATCTTATGCCTTAGGTCAAAATGTAAAGTATTCAAAGAGAGAAATTAAAAAGGCAAAAAAAAGAAAGGAAGGAAATAAGAAAGTAGAATACATATATGTGTGTGTGTATATGTGTGAGTATATACACACATATATATATACATACTTTCTGATTTTCTTGATTAGTTCAATATCAACTCTCTTGGGCAGTGATGTCTACAGACCATCATTGTGATGAAGACATATACTATAACTGGGCTGCCTTACAGAGTTGCCAATGACTACAGCAGTTAGAATGCTGCTAGCATAAATGAGGAGATTAAATTATTTTATGCTTCTTAATAAATTAAGTTTAAAGGCACATGAGCCAAGTGACTACTGAATCATAGCATAGATTTATGGAGGAGGAAAACAATTTAAATAAGAATTAAGAAAGAAAGAACTCTGCAGCAAATTCTGCATTTGCTGTACATTCTATAATTAATAATGCTAAATCCTGTTTCCATTTAAAAATTGCTTTTAGAGAACACTGCTCTTTAAGACCACTTTTTATAAATTTTACTGGTATATTAAAGTTCCTTCTTGATTTACAGTCACTTGCTACAGAGGCAAACAGCCACAAATTGAAGAGTATGATAAAGTATTTAAGACACAACTCTTTCACAGCACAAACTAGAACTTTCTGCTAATTGTGAAAGAAGAAAGGGAGAAAAGGTGAGGGAAAAGGAGAGGTGTGGGGGAAGGGAACGCCAAACATTTTTATTTGTTTAATATGATTGAAGAGAGAACCCACATCCTTTATATTGTAATGAAATCTTGACTTTACAGGAAAATGTGAGGGGGGCGTGTGCTGTGTAGGGGGGTTGGTGTATGAATGAACAAGAACAGGGTTTGGGCTGTTCATGGATATTCAAAAAGTATAACTAAATTTGCTATAAATATCTGACCACTTGGAAGCAGTATGCAGTGGGACAGGAGGTATTCATTTCAACAAATAAAGCAAAAGTACTTCAAAATCTGACCTTCAAATCTTTCCCATTTGCACAAGCAAGACTAACTTATGGAATATAATAGTCTAGTTGAAAAAATAAACCGTGAATGTTAATTGTTAAGACACCATGTTTTAATGGGCTTCGTAGGTGGCACAGTGGTAAAGAATCTGCTTCTTAATGCAGGAGATAAAAAAGACATGAGTTCAATCCCTGGGTTGTTAAGATCCCCTGGAGAAGGGAATGGCAACCCACTCCAGTCTTCTTGCCTGAAAATTATATGAACAGAGGAGCCTGACAGTCTACAGCCCATGGAGTCACAAAGAGTCAGACATGACTGAGCCGGTACACACAAACACACATGTTTTAATAAAACATCCTGTGACTCTCAAGTGCTGTTACCAATGTACCTGATATAACACAGAGGAAATGCCGGTACCGTGATACTGTTCTCAAAGTTTTGTAGTCCAAGTTATACTTTCTTGTTGTTGTATGGTGTTAAATGCATTCAAAAAAATCTCTGTGTATTTTAGAAGATTAAGATTTCATTTAAAAGAAGGAGATAGCTCTTTAGCAAACTTTTGCTAGTGCTTCAGTTATGAGAACAATTCTAAAGTCTAAATGCGAATCAGTTCCTACTGGCTGTGAAACACGCTGCTACTGCTGCTGTTAAGTCTCTTCAGTCGTGTCCGATTCTGTGCAACCCCATAGACGGCAGTCCACCAGGCGGAAGTTATTTAATTCTTCAAAGTTCTATTTTTATCACTCACAAAGTGAGGATGAAATTAATACCTACTTTATATTTCCTATAAAGTTAAAATAATACAATGAAACTAAAATGTTTAGTATGGTACATAGTGTTTTCCATTAAAAGCACTGAAAAAATGTCACTAATAAAATATAAGTGTCATTATGAATTTAGAGTACAGTATTTCCTATTTTGGTTTCTTTGGTGTATTGTTGTTGCTGTTGCTGCAACAACAAATCTTATGTCTAAAAGTAAAATCTTTTACCTTTAGGATTAGAAATGATGTGATATACCGGTCAGAATGGTCATCACTAAATAGTCTACAGATAATAAATATGAGAGAGTGTGTAGAGAAAATGGAACCCTCTTACACTGTTGGTAGACATTTAAATTGGTACAGACCTTATGGAAAACAGTATGGAGGTTTCTCAAAAATTATTAATAAAAGTAGAGCTGCCAAGTGATCCAGCAATTGAACTTTTGGACATATACTCAGATAAAATTATAGCTTAAAAAGATATACATGCACCCCTATGTTCACAAGAATACTATTTACAGTGGTCAAGATATGAAAGCAACCTAAATGTCCACTGAAAGATGAATTCATAAAGACATGTTATGTGTATATATATATACAATGTAATATTACTCAGTCGTATAAAAGAATAAAATGGCGCCATGTGCAACAATAAGGATGGACCCAGAGATTATCATAGTAAGCAAAGTAGGTCAGAAAGACAAATCCCATATGATATCCCTTACATGTAGAATCTAACATATGACACAAATAAAGGTATCCATGAAACAGAATCACAGACATAGAGAAGAGATTCGTGGCTGCCAAAGGGGAGCGGGGGAAGGGAGAGAAGGACTGGAAAACTAGGACTAGTAGATTCAGGTGAAAGTGAAAGTCATTCAGTCTTGTCTGACTCTGTGAAACCCCATGGACTATACAGTCCAGGGAATTTTCCAGGCCAGAATACTGCAGTGGGCAGCCTTTCCCTTTTCCAGGGGATATTCCCAACCCTGGGAATAAACCCATCTTCTTCATTGCAGGCGGATTCTTTACCAACTGAGCTATCAGGGAAGCCCTGGAGATTCAAACTAGTATATATATAGAATAGATTGAAAAAACAACAACAACAACAAGGTTCTACTGTATAGCACAGGGAATTATATTCAATATTCTGTGATAAACCATAATGGGAAAAACATGAAAAAGAATATGTATCTGTATATATAACTGAGAAACCTTGCCATACAGCAGAAATTAGAACACACTGTAAGTCAACTGTACTTCAATAAAGTTTCTTTAAAAGTTAAAAATTAGAAATAATGTGACAGAAAACTGCTGGACTGAGTGCTAAGATTTCTCTGTCATAGGCTGTGTCACTTACAGTTTCAAGGGTTTGGGATAAACAACTTAACTCTGCAGCAAGCTGTCTGCACTGTTCGATAGGACAGGAAAACATAGCAAAATCCTATTAAGTAGTCAGAACTTCATATAAGATGTGACTGTGAATTAAGGCGTCCTATCTCATTTGAGGGTTCATTTCAAAGACTGCACAGAATAGAAAACTTACATAACTCAATTTTCCATCGAATAGGTATAAAAGGTTTCTGGAGGCGGAGCTTTCTCAAATATACCAAGGTGGATTTTAGGTTTCTTCCTGGCTTTTTACCATTGCTTAACTCTGTTCCAGAGTTATTTATCTCCAAATATATTTTCTTGATGCATGCACTATTAAAGGTCATGTGAATGACACTGCAATGGGCATTGAAAAGATTTAAAATAATAATAATTAAGAATCTTACAGCCACCAGGGAAACCCCCAAAATAATAGCACAATGCTACTAAAATCACTCACAGATGGCCAAATACATTTAAACAAACAAACAAACAAACTTCATATTCAAAACCACACAGCCCGGATCCTAACAAAACATAGCAGGTGTCTCTAATTAGCAGAGAATGGAAACTGTCTCTTACAGTTAACAACTCAATAAGCCTAAACAGCTTTAAAACTGTGGGAAATGTTGAAGAGGCAGGAATAGAGAGATGAAGATTCACACTATTTAAGGTTTTATCCGTAAGTGAAATCTATAGTCATATACTACACCTCAATATTTCAAATTATCATAACTCAAGCTTTAGTTGTGTTTTATTTACACTTCAGGACTTTTTAAGGAACATGCAAAATATGTTGTGAAGGTTTTTTTTAAGGTTTATATTTATTCATTTATTATTTTATGAATTAAAATGAGATCTATTGAGTATCACTTGCTTCATATAAAGTACTAGATTGAACACCATACAGACCAGTAAGCCATAATATTTGTTTCCAAACAGCATGCAATTTTCTGAGTAACAAGTAACCACAAGGCTATTACCCATTTACTTCTGTAAGTCTGAAGAGAGGAATTCATCTTCCTGTTTACATAGAAGACCAGTTTATCCATCTGGAAAATGAACCTCAGTATTACCTGGAATCTTTTTTAGAAGACAACTGTGCATGAAAGATGTAGTGTAAGCATCACAGATTGCAACAGCAGGAAAGAAATGGATTTGCTGGAAAGAACTTGGGTTAATAACTTTAGTGCAAGTCATTACACAGTCACTAGGATCAAATATTATCAGAGTATCTGGGAAAGATTAACAATTTCAGTTTAGCATAAAAAATTCTATTAAAGGGTTTCGGTTGATATATATTTAGACTTTAGTACTTTGATAGATAACTATCATTAATATCTAGCTGTATATCACATAGATTAATGTGTAAAGAAGGTATGTGAAAGAGTAGAACTGATCTTGATTCATGGTTTTGCAAATATTTTGTGGCTCAGATGGTAAAGAATCTGCCTGCAACGCAGGAGACCTGGGTTCGATCCCTGGGTCAGGAAGATCCCCTGGAGAAGGGAATGTCTACTCACTCCAGTATTCTTACCCAGAGAATTCCATGGGCAGAGGAGACCGGTGGGTTACAGTTTACGGGGTTGCAAAGAGTTGGACACAACTGAGTGCTAACACTATTCTTTGCAACATTTTAAATTGAAAAGTCAGTAAAATCTATTTTGTTTTTGTCAACTGGCCAATTATTACTGGGATACCCCTCAAATTTTTATAAAAATTTTTTTTGTTGTTCATTTTGCATGACTTGTCAGATCTCAGTTTCCCTACCAAGGACTGTATGTGGTGCTAGTAGGGAAAGATTGAATCTTAACCACTAGGCCACCAGAGAACTCCCTTATAGAACTTTTTAAAGTAAGTGTTTCAAATACAACTTCTTTCCTCCTCAAACACACATATAAGCCCTGGATTTTTAGTAATTTTATGTGAGTTCATCTTTACTAGAACTGAAATAGTAAACACCTATAAAATGAAAGCGAAAATGAAAGTTGCAGTCATGTCTGACTCTTTGTGACCCCATGGACTATACAGTCCATGGAATTCTCTAGGCCAGAATACTGGAGTGGGTAGCCTTTCCCTTCTCCAGGAGATCTTCCCAATCCAGGGATTGAACCCAGGTCCCCCATATTGAGGGCAGATTCTTTACCACCTGAGCCTCAAGCTTCTATATTAGACAGAATTCTCTTGTTGAAAAGAAGCATGGATGAAGCAAAGGGAAAGAAAATACCCCAAATCTTAGACTTCCCATTGGTGACATCCTCCCAGTCTTTTTTTTCCCATGGCAAAATGTGGATGAGAGTTCCTGAATTATTAGCTTTTAGATCAAAATCAATATATCTACTTTTAAGAGCCTAAACAAAAACACAGCTAACATTCATCCCAACTTTGAGCTATCCTAATATGAGGCCTTGAAATTCAATACAGTTGAATGTAGGATTAAGTAAAAAAGACTTTAAAAGTGATGATTAAAACGAAAACAAACAAACAAACAGATTTACAACAGATGGCGCAGTGGTAAAAGCATCTGCCTGCCAATGCAGGACATAGAAGAGACTCGGGTTCAATCCCAGAGTTAGGAAGATCTTCGGGAGAAGGAAACAGCAACACACTCCAGTATCCTTGCCTGGAAAACTCCATGGACAGAGGAGCCCGGCAGGCTACAGTCAATGAGGTTGCAAAGAGTAGGACACGGATGTAAAGGAGTAGGTCAGAAACGTTGATATATATGTTTTATTACAAGAACTTATTTTCAAGATTGTATTATAAGCTCTTGATTTGGCCTCTAGGTAAAGAAACATTTGTATGTCTAATGAGTTCTCAGACGGTGCTGATCCTGTTAGGCTAAGGACTACACTTTGAGAACTACTGCACTGAGGGAAGAGTGTGAGTTGGAGGAGCTCAGGTTTCTGATTTCATCAAGCTTAAGTGTGAACCACAGAGCTTCTGGTTGCCTAAGAAAATGCTTCATGGGAGAAGTTATAAAGTCATAAGACTCCAAAGATATGAACTGGAAGAGTTAGGCAGGCAAAGAGTAAGACAGAGCAAAAATAAAGATGCAGTCCAGGCAGAGAAGTCTGCTTGAATACTAGCACAGAAATGAAGAAGCAGAGGCTTGAGATGACAAAAGGAAAAGGTTCTGTACAACTGAAGGGTTACGTTTCAAAAAGAACTGGTACGGGATAAGGCCAACAAGTGAGAAGTTATAAAGTCATAAGACTCCAAAGATATGAACTGGAAGAGTTAGGCAGGCAAAGAGTAAGACAGAGCAAAAATAAAGATGCAGTCCAGGCAGAAAGTCTGCTTGAATACTAGCACAGAAATGAAGAAGCAGAGGCTTGAGATGACAAAAGGAAAAGGTTCTGTACAACTGAAGGGTTACGTTTCAAAAAGAACTGGTACGGGATAAGGCCAACAAGTAGATCATGCTCCTAACATGAAGTACACAGCCTCAAGAGTTTTGGCCACCACTGTAGGATCTTAAGCACACTGTCCATTTATTTCCTAGAAATATAAAATTTAAAATGTCTTGGAGCCACAGAAAGACTGGTCAGGAAGCTGGGACTGAAGTTGGTAAGACCAGAAAGAGGTAAGGAAAGCCTGAACTAAAGTAGTGGTTAAATGGTGAAGAAAAGCAGAAAAACTTGAGGGAAGTGGAGAAAAATCAGTGTGAGTTAGTGGTTGGTTAATGTAATGGGAGAGAGGGGACTGGTATGTGACTCGGAAGCAACTGGATGCGACACACTGAGTTATTATTTGACTTAATAAAAACAGACTAGCACAGTACAAAGCAACATACTGCTGGAAGCTGACTCTATTGCAAACCCGAGTTTGCACTCTGTTCGTGTAATGAGTATGAAATAATAAAATATACACATTAATAAGAGAAGAAAAATGGTGTTAAAATTAATAAAAGGAAAATATGGAAAATCAGCTTCAGAACTAAATAAGCTGCTTAACTCTCTGTGTAGCTTTCTCAAAAGCTAAGTAAAAGCAATAGCTATTTCATCACTGAGTTCCAAGTACTTTCACCATGCCCTCACTTAATCTTCAGTTTAGCTCTTTGAATTAGGTATTATTAATATCTCCATTTTACAAATGAGAAAACTGAAGTGAAACAACATGTCCAAAGAGACATGGTTAATAAGAGGTTCCAGAATATCTTTTTTTATCAACTATACACAATGTGGTAAGGAAAACATTTTTTATTTAAGCAGCTGGAGATTGTGTGAAAATTAATAAAATATACTTTCAAATGTTATAGCTTTAAATGTATATACAATAGTTTCCTTTTTTCCCTCTCTTGAATAGCTAGAAATAAATGGAAGGTTTGTGGCAACCTTGTGTCAAGCCAGTCTATTGCTGTCATTTTCCAACAGTATTTGCTCAGTTGGAGTCTCTGTGTCTAATTTCATAATTCTCCCTATATTTCCAGTGCTTTCACAATGATTATGGTCTGTCTCTTATACACATCTTCTTTTTAAAGAAGAGCATGTTTGCTATTATTTTAATGCTGTAATTTAGAACGTCTTAATTTTAGTAGTGTTTTTAAAGGGCTTGTCAAATTTTCTGAATTCTTATTCACAAAATTTATCTAAAATTTTAATAAGTTTCATGTCTTTAGCTAATGTTCATGTCATGTAATATTTTTCATATATTTCCAGGTTCAGTCTTATCATACACAACTTTTTATTCAATAAGTAGGCTTGCTGTTTACTCCTCCACTTAGGAAATAAAGTCAAGAAGTAACGAATTTTATTTTAATATGTGTTTGTTGGTTGGTATGTGCCTGAAATGTCTGGTTCCACCAAGAACTATGAGTTCTCTGCAAAGCATCAAAAACAAATTTAGCTTGGGCATTTAATGCATGTTATTGAAGGGGAAAAAATCAAAAGTAAAATCTCCTAGACATCTCAAATTTCTCTCGAGAAAAAAATGGATTCCATGTCAAGATCGCATCATGTTTCACATGCCCCTTCCTCAACAAAGCAGAAATTTTCCATGATGAATTCACTCTAGTTTAAAAATAAAAGGACAGAAAGATGTAATCCAAGAAAAATAAAACAACAATAGCAAAAATAAAAAAGAAGAATCATGTGAGAGGGAAACTAACGAGTCACATATGTGAATACATGCAAATGGAATTTTCCGAGTTTTTCTAAGAATATGTTGACAAGTATCCTTGCCTGAAGTCATTTTTCTTCTTCAGAACCTAAACATTCACAAATATCTGAACTTGTGATTATCTAACCATGGGTAGTATGTGTACTGTAATAAGTTCCCCAAGGGAACTGCAAATGTCAGGAAGATGCAAAAACAGTCAGAGTGTGAAATCATCAAAGGGATACTGAAAGTTTAGAAGCTATCATTTGAAAGGCCCTTCATGCAGAGTTTCTCTGTTGAAAACAGCCCTGCTTTATATTTCTGAAGATCTAAGTTAAGCTGAAGAGACTGGAAATCTGATAATGGTTTTATGGGCTAACAGGGCATCCTGGATACTTTCAACTTTCTATAGATTCCATGGAAACAGGAAATGTAAGAATGCTCTCTTGATTATTCTAAATGTCTGGTTTAAGAAGCAATGGTGAGAAAAGACCGTTTCTTTTTCAAGGGAAAAAAGAGGAGGGAAAAAAAACACACTCTGATCTTACTGGCTTTGAGTCTGGTACTGGGGTAAGGATGCAGGAATGGCATCAAGAGATCAGGGTTTATCACACTTCCCATTTGGGCTGGTACTCATCAATGGTGAGAATGAAAGAAACATTCATCTTCCTACAGATTCACCACTGAAACAATCTCTGTAACACACACTGCTCTGACAAAAAAAAAAAAGACAGAAAGGAAAAGAGAAAGAAGGGACTCTCTAGGCTAAGAACTTAAGTATATAAGAAAATAAAGCACTAATGATTCTGGTTAGTGGTTGAATTCCAAAAAAATTACCACCTGTGCATTATTATTACCCTCTTATTTTCATCTTCTGCTTTTGTATTAATTCATCTTCACATAGTTTAAAATGTTTTAATATGATGTTACACATCAAAGAATGGAAAACTACTGACGATGTAGGCTGCCTTTCCAATCTGCCTGTCTGGCCGGGAAGGAAAGGAACTTGCACGCTCATGAAGGAGGAAGCTGGGCGGGATGACAGTGAAATATAGAATAAAAAGCAAGCTGGTCCAAGGTGTCCTGCAGACTGTAAAATGCAGTTTAATCAGAGGGCCATTCTTTTGTTATAAAATGATTTTAGTTACTGGAACACACAATTGAAAAAATAGGCAAATAAAAAAGCTTGAAAACCTTAAAAAATTAATCATGATGTTTTCCACAACCCCTGCATTCTCCTCCACACCTATGACAGTCATAGAGAAAAACAGATAAATAAAGCAGCATTCTATGAAGGAAATAGAGATCAAATTGCCAACATCTATCAGATCATCGAAAAATCAAGGGAATTCCAAAGAAATGTCTACTTCTGTTTCATTGACTACATTAAAGTCTTTGACTGTGTGGATCACAACAAACTGCGGAAATTCTTTAAGAGATGGGAATACTAGACCACCTGACCTGCCTCCTGAGAAATCTGAACTCAGGTCAAGAAGCAATAGTTAGAACCCTGTACGGAACAACTGTTTCAGAATTGGGAAAGGAGTACATAAATTCTGTATATTGTCACCCTGCTTATTTAACTTATATGCAGAGTACATCATGAGAAATGCTAGGCTAGATGAAGCACAAGTTGGAATCAAGATTTCCAGAGGAGTATCAACAACCTCAGATATACAGATGACGTCACTTTAATGGCAGAAAGCAAAGTAGAGCTTAAGAGACTTAGGATGAGGGTGAAAGAGGAGAGTGAAAAAGTTGGCTTAAAACTCTACATTCAGAAAACTAAGATCATGGCATCTGGTCCCATCACTTCATGGCAAATAGATGGGAAATAATAGAAAAAATTATAGACTTTATTTTCCTGGGCTCCAAAATCACTTCAGACAATGATTACAGCCATGAAATTAAAAGATGCTTGCTCCTTGGAAGAAAAACTATGACAAACCTAGACAGTATATTAAAAAGCAGAGACATTACTTTACCAACAAAGATTTGTGTAGTCAAATCTATGTTTTTTTATTCATTGGAAGGACTGATGCTGAAGCTGAAACTCCAATACTTTGGCCACCAGATGCAAAGAACTGACTCATCTGAAAAGACCCTGATGCTAGGAAAGATTGAAGGCAGGAAGAGAAGGGGACAACAGAGGATGAGATGGTTGGGTGACATCACCAACTCAATGGACAAGACTTTGAGTAAACTCCGGGAGTTGGTGATGAAAAGGGAGTCCTGGTGTGCTGCAGTCCATGAGGTTGCAAAGAGTCAGACACAACTGAGCAGCTGAACTGATGGTTTTTCCAGTAGTCATGTATGATGTGAGAGGTGGACCATCAAGAAGGCTGAGTGCTGAAGAACTGATGCTTTTAAACTGTGGTGCTGGAGAAGACTTTTGAGAGTCCCTTGGGCAACAAGGAGATCAAAGCAGTCAATCCTAAAGGAAATCAACCCTGAATATTTATTGGAAGGACTGAAGCTAAAGCTGAAGCTCCAGTACTTTGGCCACATGATGCGAAGAGCTGACTCACTGGAGAAGACCCTGATGCTGGTAAACAATGAAGGCAGGAGGAGAAGGGCATGACAGAGGATGAAATGCTTAGATGGTATCACCAAATCAATGGAGATGAGTGAGCAAGCTCCAGTAAATAGTGATAGACAGGGAACTGGTGTGCTGCAGTCCATGGGGTCACAAAGAGTTGGACGCTACAGAGAGACTGAACAACAATGAAGTTCCATACCATTTGACTTCCAATAGGAAATACAGTTATAAAAGGAGATGTTTAAACAGCCCACTGTGCTACTGTACCCCAGCTTCTGAAGGAAAAATTGCATTATTTAGATTTCTTATGCAAAAGTAGGATTTTTGGCTTTTGCCACTGACAAGGAACAAATGCAGTCTCAGGTTGTTCAGTGATGACTTTATTTTGATAATGTTCCTTGTTTCATACATAATATTATTAGCCTCCACTTCTCTAGTTGTACAGAAGCTCAAAGTGAGCATGTGGGAACAGAAAATGTGCTTTAGAAGTACTAAACATTACGCCCTTCTGAGTGTTTTAGGACAATCCAAGTAACTTTGCTTCTCCTGGGGATAAGAAGACGGACGATGTGCCTGGCTTAGAGGTGGAGAGTGAAAGCTAACACCTGAGCTGACACAGGATCTGGACCCTCTCCAGGGACTCAGAAGGATGAATAGGGACCCGCTGCAGCTCACTATCCTCTAAGGCAAGAGCAGAGAGCAGCAAGGCCAGGAAGGGACTGAGGGATAAAACAGGGAGAGAGATGCTGACGAAACAAAGAACAGGCTCCACAGGAGTGGACTGCATTGAAAACAGATATACAAACCCAGGAATTTTAGAGTAAGCCGTACCTCATTTTATTGTGCTTCATAGAATTTGCAATTTTTTTTTAAATGGAAGGTTTGTGGCAACCTTGTGTCAAGCCAGTCTATTGCTGTCATTTTCCAACAGTATTTGCTCAGTTGGAGTCTCTGTGTCTAATTTCATAATTCTCCCTATATTTCCAGTGCTTTCACAATGATTATGGTAATCTATGGACAGTGATCTGTGATGTTATTAGTGCAAAAAGATGACAACTCCTTAAAGACTCAGATGACAGCATTTCCTTTTAAGCAATTAACTATTTTTGAAATTAGCTATATATACTTTTTACAAATAAAGTTTTTTCACACTTAATACACTACATTATGCACTATAGTATAAACATAACTTTTATATGTGCTGGGAAACCTGTGTGATTTCCTTTGCTACAATATTCACTTTATTCTGGTGGTCTGGAACCAGCTGAAATATCTCTAAGGTATGTCTGTATCAGAGTTTAGAGGCAGAAAAGGAATAACATGTGGTGATAAAAGATAAAAATCATTTACGCTATTATTTTTAAAATGTTATCCAAACCAAGAGTATACAAAGATACTATTCTATATTTTACTTTATCTAACAATATCACATTTCTTTAAATTGTAGAGCTTGAATTTATTGCAGTTAAGCAAATATTAAGTTAGACCGATATATGTATACCAATTTAGGAGATTTTTTTCAGTGTTTTTATTGAGTGCCTACCAGAACCCAGGGCTTCCCTCGTAGCTAAACTGGTAAATAATCTGCCTATAATGCAGGAAACCCTGGTTCAATTGGTAGATCAGGAAGATCACCTGGAGAAGGGATAGGCTACCCACTCCAGTATTCTTGGGTTTCCTTGGTGGCTGAGAAGAGGAGCCTGGTGGGCTACAGTCCATGGGATCGAAATGAGTGAGACACGATTGAGTGACTAAGCACAGCAGAGCACCAGAAGCCAACAACACACTGTATACTTTAGATACAAAAACCAAATTGGCATACTTAGTTTAATGGTATCATTGATTAACAAAAGACAGACATGTTTAAAACATGGAGACTATAAAGGTTGGTAAAAATGTTAATTAAGCTACATAAAAGAATACAGAAATGACACCAAGAAGAGATGGATATCTTTGACTTGCTCTGCATGCTTGGTCTGAGGCTGTATGAAACTGAATTGATCTTCAGTAGAGATTTTAAAGGCATCTATGCAGAAGAGCAATTCTAAGAGACTGCCTAGTTGACCATGACGTGGAATTATAAAACAGATGAAAGACTCTATGATCGGTCCAGTGAGGGCAAAAAGAAAATTCACTCACCTCAGTTACACACAACGTATTTCAAACATTTTTACCTCTATCTATGTTTACATCTTTACCTGGTTTATCCATATCAATCTATATTGTGATTCTCAAAAAATATCAGCTGCATCTTCAAACTGGAGGAATAACATATCAATTGATTTGCAATAAGATTATGATAATTTTCAAAAATGTTACTTCCCTTCTCAAATAAGGAAAAACAACGCTTACATATGCTTTCTAAAAAAAAAAAAAAACTAAGATTTATTCATCTTTCCAAACTCCTATTGCTAAGAACTAGATTCAGTTGGCGCCACCATTTAAAGAACCCAACAGATAAAGCTTTCTTCTAGTAAATGTAGACATGACTGAAATTACTGCAAAGAGAAAACTCCAGAAGGTCAGAGCAAAGAAAATAAAAAAAAGTATCCCTCATCTCTGGCAATACCTGATTGTATCTTTCTGATTAGTTCTGAACTGCTTTGTTTTGCCACCAGGCTGATGAATCACTGCCATTAGATACTGATATTAAGTATTGTTTATGTCCAACCTAATGGCAAAGGGTTAAAGTAAGGTACACAAGGGATTAAACATCAAAAGTCCTGCGTTTTCCTTTTGAAATGGATATACCCAACTAAATCAGATATCTGACTCCAATTACAGTAAGTCAATAACCTTCAGTCACTTTAACAACATGATACAACAGCTAGACACTCTTGCCCTGGCTCATGATCTCGTATCTTTCCTACAGTCTTCATGACATAATTGACTTCTGTGTAAATGCCTACTGAATTTTTATTCCAAAAGTGAAATGCAACAAACAAAACATAGCTTGTACATGACATATAATTCAATACCAACTGATCCATAAAAATGAGGATGTTTTCTGGTATGAATATAGAAGGATCACTATAATATATTGAGGGAAATTTTCAAAACATCTTATATAGTAAATTGACTATTGTATAAAAAGAAGAGAAACTAATGTACCATATATATAGCTGCTGTTGTTTACCTGCTAAGCCCCACTCTTTTGTGACTCCATGGACTGTAGCCCACCAGGTTCCTCTGTACATGGGATTTTCCAGGGATGAATACTGGAGTGGGTTGCTATTTCTTTATACATAATGAGAATAAGGGACTAATTGGGGTTACACTTTCTTTTAATATAGCAAGCTTATTTCAAGAAATAATCACATCTGATCTTGCCAAATAGTATCACACTAACCGAACAGTAGAAATGGTATAATTGACAAGTGAATGGTCATTGAACACCTTGAGAGCCAATGTCAGTATGTTTCTAGCATATACATCTCACT
>SJYC01100930.1:0-40995 GCA_006408675.1 Madoqua kirkii
GATTTAGAAAAGGCAGAGGAACCAGAGATCAAGTTGTCAGAGATCTGTTGGATCACTGAAAAAGCAAGAGAGTTCCAGAAAAATATCTATTTCTGCTTTGTTGACTATGCCAAAGCCTCTGACTGCGTGGATCACAACAAACTGGAAAAGTCTTCAAGAGATGGGAATACCAGACCACCTGACCTACCTCCTGAGAAATCTGTATGTAAGTCAAGAAGCAACAGTTAGAACTGAACATGGAACAACAGACTGGTTCCACATCAGGAAAGCAGTACATTAAGACTGTATATTGTCACCCTGCTTATTTAACTTCTATGCAGAGTACATCATGAGGAATGCTGGACTGGATGAAGCACAAGCTGGAATCGAGACTACTGGGAGAAATATCAATAACCTCAGATATGCAGATGACACCACACTCTGGCAGAAAGTGAAGAACTAAAGAGCCTCTTGATGAAAGTGAAAGAGGAGAGTGAACAAGTAGGCTTAAAGCTCAACATTCAGAAAACTAACATCATGGCATCTGGTCCCATCACTTCATGGCAAATGCATGGGGAAACAACAGAAACAATGACAGAATGTATTTTGAGGGGCTCCAAAATCACTGCAGATGGTGATTGCAGCAATGAAATTAAAAGACACTTGCTCCTTGGAAGAAAAGCTATAACCAACATAAAGAGCATATTAAAAAGCAGAGACATTACTTTGCTGACAAAGGTCCACCTAGTCAAAGCTATGGTTTTTCCAGTAGTCATGTATGGATGTGAGAGTTGGAATGTAAAGAAAGCTGAGTGCTGAAGAGTTGATGCTTTTGAATTGTGGTGTTGGAGAAGACTCTTGAAAGTCCCTTGGACTGCAAGGAGATCCAACCAGTCCATCCTAAAGGAAATTAGTCCTGAATATTCATTGGAAGGACTGATGCTGAAGCTGAAACCCCAATACTTTGGCCACCTGATGCAAAGAACTGACTCACTGGAAAAGACCCTGATGCTGGGAAAGATTGAAGGCAGGAAGAGAAGGGGTTGACAGAGAATGAGATGGTTGGCTGGCATCATCGACTCAGACATGAGTTTGAGCAAGCTCTGGGAATTGGTGATGGTCAGGAAAACCTGGCATGCTCCCATCCATGGGGTCAGAAGAAGTTGGACATGACTGAGTGACTGAACTGAATTGAACTGGAGGCCATGGTTGATGGAGAAGAAGGGATGCAGGCTGGAGAAGCAAGAAGAGAACAGAGGAAAGCAGCTCCCTCATTTCCCAGGGGGACCCGCCCCCAGCTCTCTTTAGCCTGTGACTCTTGTTAAATTAAACAAGGAGGCCATTAGACAGAGGTGGCGCCGATGTCCTGACTTCCTGCATTAGAAATGAGTGTGATGTACATGCCTCAAGGTGAGAAATCAAAATGCCAAGGACAGCCGGTCACATACAGCCACCTAGGCGCTAGGCAATAGCCAATCAAAGAATTTTCTTTCCTTCTCTGAACTTTCTCTGAGTGTCTCCCAGCTCCCAACTTTATGAAACTAAGCAGGACTCAAGGGGCTACAGGCCCTTCCTTGTTTGTAGGGAACAGACTCCAGACTCCATGATCTTCCCTGAGTCCTAAAGGGCAGATTCCAAGAGTTGCTAATCAGGGAAGGGAGGGGATGCAGAGACAAGGGAGAAGCAGCCAAGAGGACCCCTTAGGCAGGGTCCTGGTTCCCCGTCAAGGGATACACATAATAATATATCTGAGCTCTTTACAGAACCACAGTTCAGTTCCATTCAATTGCTCAGTCGTGTCTGACTCTTACAGAACAACAACCCCCAACAAATGGAGTTAGCATTCTTTGTTACAGAGAAGATCAACTGAGGTCAGAATAAAAGAACCAGAGAAGCTCATTAAGGAATTTCCTGAGACCCGATTAAATGAGTGCAGGTCCTCAGTTCAGTTCAGTCGCTCAGTCATGTCCAACTCTTTGGAACCCCATGGATTGCAGCACACCAGGCTCCCTGTCCATCACCAACTGCTAGAATTTACTCAAACTCATGTGCATCGAGTTGGTGATGCCACCCAACCATGGCCTCCTCCGTCATCCCCTTCTGCCTTCAGTCTTTCACAGCACCAGGGTCTTTTCCAATTAATCAGTTATTTGCATCAGGTGGCCAAAGTTTTGGAGTTTCAGCCTCAACATCAGTCCTTCTGATGAATATTCAGGACTGATTTCCTTTAGGATGGACTGGTTGGATCTCCTTGTAGTCCAAGGGACTCTCAAGAGTCTGCTCCAACACCACAGTTCAAAAGCATCAATTCTTCAGTGCTCAGCTTTCTTTATAGTTCAACTCTCACATCTATACATGACTACTGGAAAAACCATAGCTTTGACTAGATGGGCCTTTGTTGATAAAGTAATGTCTCTGCTTTTTAATATGCTCTTTATGTTGGTTATAGCTTTTCTTCCAAGGAGCAAGTGTCTTTTAATTTCATGGCTGCAATCACCATCTGCAGTGATTTTGGAGCCCCTCAAAATACATTCTGTCATTGTTTCTGTTGTTTCCCCATGCATTTGCCATGAAGTGATGGGACCAGATGCCATGATGTTAGTTTTCTGAATGTTGAGTTTTAAGCCAAGTGTTTCACTCTCCTCTTTCACTTTCATCAAGAGGCTCTTTAGTTCTTCACTTTCTGCCAGAGTGTGGTGTCATCTGCATATCTGAGGTTATTGAGATTTCTCCCAGCAATCTTGATTCCAGCTTGTGCTTCATTCAGTCCACCATTCCTCATGATGCAGTCTGCATGGAAGTTAAATAAGCAGGGTGACAATGTACAGCCTTGATGTACTGCTTTCCTGATGTGGAACCAGTCTGTTGTTCCATGTTCAGTTCTAACTGTTGCTTCTTGACTTGCATACAGATTTCTCAGGAGGTAGGTCAGGTGGTCTGGTATTCCCATCTCTTGAAGACTTTTCCAGTTTGTTGTGATCCACACAGTCAAAGACTCTGGCATAGTCAACAAGGCAGAAATAGATATTTTTCTGGAACTCTCTTGCTTTTTCAGTGATCCAACAGATCTCTGACAACTTGATCTCTGGTTCCTCTGCCTTTTCTAAATCCAGCTTGAACATCTGGAAGTTCACAGTTCATGTACTATTCAAGCCTGGCTCAGAGAATTTTGAGCATTACTTTGCTAGCATGTGAGATGAGCGCAATTGTGCAGTAGTTTGAACATTCTTTGGCACTGCCCTTCTTTGGAATTGGAATGAAAAGTGACCTTTTCCAGTCCTGTGGCCACTGCTGAGTTTTCCAAATTTGCTGGCATATTGAGTGCAGCACTTCCACAGCATCATCTTTTAGGACTTGAAATAGCTCAACTGGAATTCCATCACCTCCCCTAGCTTTGTTCCTAGTGATGCTTCCTAAGGCTTCTTGACTTCACATTTCAGGATGTCTGGATCTAAGTGAGTGATCATACCATTGTGGTTATCTGGATCATGAAGATTTTTTTTATATAGTTCTTCTGTGTATTTGTTGCCACCTCTTCTTCATATCTTCTGCTTCTGTTAGGTTCGTACCACTTCTGTCCTTTATTGTGCACATCCTTGCATGAAATGTTCCCTTGGTATCTCTAATTTTCTTGAGGAGATCTCTAGTCTTTCCCATTCTGTTGTTTTCCTCTATTTCTTTGCATTGATCACTGAGGAAGGCTTTCTTGTCTCTCCTTGCTATTCTTTGGAACTCTGAATTCAAATGGGTATATCTTTCCTTTTCTCCTTTGCTTTTTGCTTCTCTTCTTTTCACAGCTATTTGTAAGGCCTCCTCAGACTACCATTTTGCCTTTTTGCGCTTCTGATTTTTGGGGATGGTCTTGATCACTGCCTCCTATACAATGTCATGAACCTCTGTCCATAGTTCATCAGGCACTCTGTCTGTCAGATCTAATTCCTAGAATCTATTTGTCATTTCCACTGTATAATCATAAGGGATTGATTTAGGCCATACCTGAATGGTCTAGTGGTTTTCCCTACTTTCTTCAATTTAAGTCTGAATATGGTAATAAGGAGTTCATGATGTGAGCCACAGTCAGCTCCTAGTCTTGTTTGTGCTGACTGTATAGAGCTTCTCCTTCTTTGGCTGCAAAGAAAATAATCAGTCTGATTTCAGTGTTGACCATCTGGTGAGGTTCATGTGTAGAGTCTTCTCTTGTGTTGCTGGAAGAGGGTATTTGCTTTGACCAGTGCATTCTTTTGGCACAATTGTTTAGCCTTTGCCCTGCTTCATTCTGTATTCCAAAGCCAAATTTGCCTGTTACTCCAGGTATCTCTTGACTTTCTACTTTTGCATTCCGGTCCCCTATGATAAAAAGGACATCTTTTTTTGGTGTTATTTCTAGAAGGTCTTGTAGGTTTTCATAGAACCATTCAACTTCAGCTTCTTCAGCATTCCTGGTTGGGGCATAGGCTTGGATTACTGTGATATTGAATGGTTTACCTTGGAAACAAACAGAGATCATTCTGTCATTTTTGAGACTGCATCCAAGTACTGCATTTTGGACTCTTTTGTTGACTATGAGGGCCACTCCATTTCTTCTAAGGGATTCTTGCCCACAGTAGCAGATATAATGGTCATCTCAGCATCATTTTCCGTATGTCTGTGCATGCATGCTCTATCACTTCAGTCGTGGACACTCTTCAGTCGCAACCCTATGGACTGTAGCCCACCAGTCTCCCGTGTCCCTGGGTTTCTCCAGGCAAGAATACTGAAGTGGATTGCCATGCCCTCCTCCAGAGAATCTTCCCAACCCAGGGACTGATCCCAAGTTTTGTATGTCTCTTGCATTGGCTGATGGGTTCTTTACCACTAGCGCCACTTGGATGCTCTCTTGTATTCCTCCTAACCCAAAATCAGTAAAAGCCACCATCTGGTTTCAGCTGTTAGTGGCAACATGATCTCTGAGCTGAAGACCAAGTGGAAGCAGTGATTTGGTTGTCATGAAGGACAGCTGACCCCACTAGGGGACGATTTCACAAGGTTTATCAGGGTTGCAGGTTAAAAAGAAACCTAGAGACTTTGGAAATGCCTGCAAATAGCTAGGACGGCACTTTGGAGGAAGCATGCCTCTGGGTGTCTGAGTCAAAATAAATTGAGTAAACAAAGATGTAAGCCGGCTCTGAGATCACAGGCCCATGCTACTGGTAACAGGAGTCACAGAAATGTCTTTCAGCACCATCCACCTCCCTTTCCCCTAAAGCCACACTCAGCTGTTGACCTTCAAATAGTGATTTAGCTTCCCCAATATCTGCCAGCAGTGAGAAAATACATTGAGAGTTATTGGTGTTTAGTTGCTCAGTCATGTTTGACTCTTTACAACCCCATGGATTGTAGCCCACCAGGCTCCTCTGTGCGTGGGATTCTCCAGGCAAGAATACTGGAGTGATTTGCCATTTCCTTCTCCAGAGGATCTTCCTGACCCAGGGATGGAACTCTCATCTCCTGCATTGCAGGTGGATTCTTTATTACTGAGCCACCAAGGAAGCCCATGTTGGTAGTTTTAGTGTGTATTCCAGTTCTCCTTCGGCTTTATTTTGCTTCTTAATCCATTGTACTCTTCTGGTCCATAAAACAGTCTTTTTTTTGAGTTTGGTACATAGAAATCAGTCTTTGTGTATGTACCTGTTAGGTACACAAACAAAATCTTTTTTTTTTTTTAATCCAGAAACAAACATGAGATCTGGGGCCATAGCCTCTTGTATTAGTCTATTCTGGTTGGCAGAGCAAAGTACCATGGACTGGATGGCTCAAACAATGAAATTTTATTTTCTCACAGTTCTGGGGCCTGAAAATCCAAGATCAGGTGTGGGCAGGTTTGGTTCCCCTGAGGCCTCTCTCTCTCTGGCCTGCAGATGGTTGTTTTCCTACTGTGTCCTCACAAGGCCTTTTTTCTGTGTACACATCCCTGATGTCTCTTCCTCTTTTTATAAAGGACACTGATCAGGAACTTTCCTGGTGGTCCAGTGGCTAAGACTCCACTCTACCAATGCAGAGGGCCCAGGTTCGATCCCTGGTCAGGGAACTAGATCCTGCATGCTGCAACGAAAAATCCTGCAGCTAAAACACCCTGCATGCCTCGACCTTACAAAGATCCCGTGTATTGCAACTCCAGCCAAATAAATAAATTATAAATATTTAAAAATTAAAAAAAAGTAAAGGACACTGATCTTACTGAATTACAGGCGCACCCTAATTACCTCTTTAAAGGTTCTGTCTACAAATATAATCGCATTGGGTGATGGGGCTTCCACGTGAATTTTGTTCACAACACCCTCCTTCCTCTCCCTCACCCCCCCAGAAACACCATGAAGTTTGGATGCCCAAAGAATTCAGCCTCTCTCTCTCGATGACCTTCCCCAGTGACACCTTTCTGTGACTGCCTCTCCTTCCCATACAGTCCTTGTCACCCCTGACCAGGCACCGGGAGACTCCCCTTCACATGAGGATGCTCACCCCAGAATCCAGTCTTACCCCACCATTCCTCAGGCTGTCACCCTGGGTGACTGCAGCGAATGGAAGACCCAGCAGCAGAGCTCACATCTTTACACCAGGTTGACCCATTGATATTCCCTCGCCACTGGTCTCAATTTGAAGATCCTTCGTGGTTCTACACAGCTCACTCTGGAGGCCCTCAACCTGGGATATGTCCTAAAGTCCACTTTCTCTTCTTCAGCATCAGGTAGCTTAGCTCTTCTTGAGAAAATCTAAGCATCTTTATTTAGTCATCTTTAATTTTTATTTTGGAGCACTTTTGTGTTAGTTTCTGCTGTACAGAAAACTGAATCAGTTGTAGAGATACATATATTGACTCTTTTAAGACTCAGTTCCTGTATAGGTTAGAACAGACTATTGAGTAGAATTCCTTGTGCTATGTAGTAGCTTCTTATTAGTTATCTATTTTATATGTTTGACAGTTCAGGTACTAAGTCATGTTCAACTCTTTGCAACCCCATGGACTATATAGTACATCAGGCTCCCCTGTCTTGGGAGGCTTCACTGTCTCTCAGAGTTTGCTAAAATTCATGTCCATTGAGTTCAGTTCAGTTCAGTCACTCAGCTGTGTCCAACTCTTTGCGACCTCATGAATCACAGCACGCCACGCCTCCCTGTCCATCATCAATTCCCAGAATTTACCCAAACTCATGTCCATCAAGCCGGTAATGCCATCCAGCTATCTCATCCTGTCATCCCCTTCTCTTCCTGCCCCCAATCACTCCCAGCATCAGGGTCTTTTCCAATGAGTCAACCCTTCGCATGAGGTGGTCAAAATACTGGAGTTTCAGCTTCAGCATCAGTCCTTCCAATGAACACTCAGGACTGATCTCCTTTAGAATGGACTGGTTGGATCTCCTTGCAGTCCAAGGGACTCTCAAGAGTCTTCTCCAACACCACAGTTCAAAAGCATCAATTCTTTGGTGCTTAGCTTTCTTCACAGTCCAACTCACATCCATACGTGACAACTGGAAAAACCATAGCCTTGACTAGATGGACCTTTGTTGGCAAAGTAATATCTCAGCTTTTCAATATGCTATCTAGGTTGGTCATAACTTTTCTTCCAAGGAGTAAGCGTCTTTTAATTTCATGGCTGTAGTCACCATCTGCAGTGACTTTGGAGTAGATGATGCCATATACATATTATATGTAGTAATGCATATATGTCAATCCCAGTCTCCCAGTTTATCCTCCATAAACATCTTTAGTACAGCAATCAACCCACAGTCTGCAACCTTGTTTAAGCATCATTGGAATTGCATTTTACCCTTCTCTTGGTCTGCTTTCTCACAGTAGTTCTTACAGACCTAAGCTTCTAAATATTAATATACTGACTATGTTCCCATACAGTCCTTGTCACCCCTGACCAGGCACCGGGAGACTCCCCTTCACATGAGGATGCTCACCCCAGAATCCAGTCTTACCCCACCATTCCTCAGGCTGTCACCCTGGGTGACTGCAGCGAATGGAAGACCCAGCAGCAGAGCTCACATCTTTACAACCAGGTTGACCCATTGATATTCCCTCGCCACTGGTCTCAATTTGAAGATCCTTCGTGGTTCTACACAGCTCACTCTGGAGGCCCTCAACCTGGGATATGTCCTAAAGTCCACTTTCTCTTCTTCAGCATCAGGTAGCTTAGCTCTTCTTGAGAAAATCTAAGCATCTTTATTTAGTCATCTTTAATTTTTATTTTGGAGCACTTTTGTGTTAGTTTCTGCTGTACAGAAAACTGAATCAGTTGTAGAGATACATATATTGACTCTTTTAAGACTCAGTTCCTGTATAGGTTAGAACAGACTATTGAGTAGAATTCCTTGTGCTATGTAGTAGCTTCTTATTAGTTATCTATTTTATATGTTTGACAGTTCAGGTACTAAGTCATGTTCAACTCTTTGCAACCCCATGGACTATATAGTACATCAGGCTCCCCTGTCTTGGGAGGCTTCACTGTCTCTCAGAGTTTGCTAAAATTCATGTCCATTGAGTTCAGTTCAGTTCAGTCACTCAGCTGTGTCCAACTCTTTGCGACCTCATGAATCACAGCACGCCACGCCTCCCTGTCCATCATCAATTCCCAGAATTTACCCAAACTCATGTCCATCAAGCCGGTAATGCCATCCAGCTATCTCATCCTGTCATCCCCTTCTCTTCCTGCCCCCAATCACTCCCAGCATCAGGGTCTTTTCCAATGAGTCAACCCTTCGCATGAGGTGGTCAAAATACTGGAGTTTCAGCTTCAGCATCAGTCCTTCCAATGAACACTCAGGACTGATCTCCTTTAGAATGGACTGGTTGGATCTCCTTGCAGTCCAAGGGACTCTCAAGAGTCTTCTCCAACACCACAGTTCAAAAGCATCAATTCTTTGGTGCTTAGCTTTCTTCACAGTCCAACTCACATCCATACGTGACAACTGGAAAAACCATAGCCTTGACTAGATGGACCTTTGTTGGCAAAGTAATATCTCAGCTTTTCAATATGCTATCTAGGTTGGTCATAACTTTTCTTCCAAGGAGTAAGCGTCTTTTAATTTCATGGCTGTAGTCACCATCTGCAGTGACTTTGGAGTAGATGATGCCATATACATATTATATGTAGTAATGCATATATGTCAATCCCAGTCTCCCAGTTTATCCTCCATAAACATCTTTAGTACAGCAATCAACCCACAGTCTGCAACCTTGTTTAAGCATCATTGGAATTGCATTTTACCCTTCTCTTGGTCTGCTTTCTCACAGTAGTTCTTACAGACCTAAGCTTCTAAATATTAATATACTGACTATGTGTCAGTCACTGCTCAAAGCACTTCTTAGTAAGTATTAATTCATTTACATTTAATTCTCCTAACAACCCTGGATGGTAGATACTATTATTACTTCTTGCCTCCTTTTATAGATGAGGAAGTCAAGGCACAGAGACATTATATAACTTGCTTAAGGTCACACAGCTACTAAGTACCACAACTAGGATTTCAGTGCAGGCATCCTATCCCACGTAAATCCCTCCACCCGAGTGATCCCACTTCTGAGACCTGCTTCTCAGTTATTTCCTGTCTTCAAATTCTTTCTTTCATTAGCTTTTCCCAGCTTTGTGATTCCTCAAAGCTTGATTATGTCAACATCTATTACACTGAGTGAATTCCCCAGGACTGATACATCACACAACTCTGAAAAGTGGCATGCTAATGTTTTTATAGTGACACATATAATTTCCAAGGAAACCAAGTGTTCATTTGAGATCAAGCTTAAATCTCATCTCCAGGAGGCCCTTTATTGCTTTGTTGTTTAGCTTTCCTCCAGCACTTTTCATTTGCCACTGTGTGTTGCTATTATCTTATTTATTACTATCCTGTGACATCCAACTAAAGGTCTATCTACTGAAAGCAGCAATGATACTCAGTCTTGCTTTTTATGTTTGGCCCAGCATCTTGCACATAGTGGTCACATATGACAAATCTTCTTGGTTCTTTCAACATTTTTTTCATCCAACACATATTTATTGAGCTGCTACTGTGAGTCAGGCATTGTTCTAACTTTGGGGAGTTAGTAGTGTATAAAACAGACAATGAATCTGATTGCATGGAGTTAGTGTTCTATCAGGAGATGAGCAACTAGGAAATAAATATATGTCAAGTTATGATATGAACTAAAGAGAAAAATAATTCAGAAGACAGCATCAGGGTTTGACAGGGGTTGTGGCATTACTTTTACAGAAGGGGTCAGAGACAGCTTTGCTGTCGAAGGTGACATTTGAGTGGAGACCCAAATGAAGGCACAAACAAAGAACTGGCTTTATCAGCATGAATATTTATGAAGCTGCTGGTTTAGGTCATCTGACATCACTAAACAGCCATGTCATTTTTTCCCTAATAAAATGTTAAACATTTAGAAAAGCTGAAATAATTTTCCACTGGACTCCACGTACCACCACCTAGATCCTACTGTAAACATTCTGCTTTATCACACGTCTCTCTATCCGTTTCCTATTCATCCATCAAGTCATCTTTTTCCCCCGATACAATTGACAGTAAATTAAAGACATTTGAATAGCTTCCCCTAAATACTTCAGCATACATATCATTAGTTCAATTTTTTTTTTAGTTTATTTTTCTTGTATGTAAAATGAAATGTACAAATCTTATGTACTTGCCTTTTTTTTTTTTTTTTGCTCCTTGGAAGAAAAGTTATGACTAACCTAGACAGCATATTAAAAAGTAGAGACATTACTTTGCTGACAAAGGTCCATCTAGTCAAAGGTATCGTTTTTCCAGTAGTCGTATATGGATGAGAGTTGGACTATAAAGAAAGCTGAATACTGAAGAATTGATGCTTTTGAACTGTGGTGTTGGAGAAGACTCTTGAGAGTCCCTTGGACAGCAAGGAGATCCAAACAGTCCATCCTAAAGGGAATCAGCCCTGAATATTCATTGGAAGGACTGATGCTAAAGCTGAAACTCCAATACTTTGGCCACCTGATTCGAAGAAATGACTCATTTGAAAAGACCTTGATACTGGGAAAGACTGAAGGCAAGAGGATTGAAGAAGGGGATGACAGAGGATGAGATGGTTGGAGGGCATCACCAACTCAATAGACATGAGTTAGAGCAAGCTTCAGGAGTTGTCAATAGACAGGGAGGACTGGCATGCTGCAGTCCATGGGGTCACAAAGAGTTGGACACTACTGAGTGACTGAACTGAACGGAACTTTTTAAAGAAAGGAAATTTTGTTGTTAAGCCTTTCAGATTTTTAAAAAGATTTATTTATTTGATCCCACTTGGTCTTAGCTGGAGCACATGGGCTCTTTGATCTTTGCTTCTGCATGCTGGATCTCTAGTTGCAGCAGGTGCATCTAGTTCCCTGACCAGGGATCGAATCTGGTCTCCTTGCATGGAGAGCATGGAGTCTTAGCCACTGGACCGTCAGGGAAGTCCCATACATTTGCTGATCTGACAGACGCATACACTTGTATAATCCAAATTCTGTTCAAGCTGTAGAACATTACTTTGACTGCAGAAAGTCCCCTCATGTCCTTGTGTCTCACCCCATTAATCCCTGCACCCGACTGGCAACCACTGTCTTACTTTTTACCACCATGGATTTTGCCTGTTATAGAACTTCATATAAATGAAATTATACAATATACATTATTTTGGTGTGAAGCTTTTTTCACTCATAATGTTTCTGAGGTTCATTCTTATTGTTGCATATATCAGTAACTTTACTTCATTTAAAACTTGAGTCCAGTGGCTCTCAATCAAGGGGAGTTTTGCCCCTCCAAGGACAGTTAGCATTATCTGGAGACACTTTTTTTTCTTTTGACTGTGCTGTGTGGCTGGTGGGATATTAGTTCCCCGGCCAGGGATTGAACTGGGGTCCTGGCAGGGAGAGCATGAAGTCCTAATCAGTGGACAGCTGGGGAATTCCCTGGGGACATTTTTGGTTGTCTACGACTGGGTTGTTACTGGCATGTAATGATTAGAGGCCAAGGACGCTGCTGAATGTTGGGTCCATTGAGGACAGCTCCCTCCCCACACCTGACTACAAAGTATTATCCAGGTCCAGAAGTGGAGAAACCCTGCTCTGCGTGTGTGCTCAGCCACTTCAGTAGTGTCTGACTCTTTGTGACCCCATGTACTGTAGCCCACCAGACTGCTCTGTCCATGGGATTCTCCAGGCAAGAATACTGCTGTGGGTTGCCATTTCCTCCTCCAGGGGATATTCCCTGGAAGATCTTCAGGAATCAAACCTTTGTCTCCTGCACTGGTAGGTAGAATCTTTACCACTTGAGCCATCTGGTCTAGCCAGATATAAAGCAAAACGGGTATCTTTCCATCCAATCAATATCTTCTGTCAGTTATCATTGATTAACTAAGGTATTACATCTGGATCTTTGCTTAGTGTTAGCCTTCTTGTTTTTGCTTTTTTACATTTTAAAAAAGGACAACATTTTCAGAAAAATAATTCTTCTTTCATAGTGGAAAATCCATTTGTCAATAGCAGACTCAGGTAGGAAGAATTTTGGGTATGATTCTTTTCTCATATTCATCAAATCCTATTGCATTCAGATTTCCTGGAAAATCCAGGTAGGCCGCAAACTTCACTAGTCTATAGGAACCACCAAAGCAAATGCAAGTTAGAAAATTTTCTTTTCTTTCCTTTCTGTTTCTTCTCTTTTGTCTCTTCCTTTTCTTTTCCTTGTTGATATCCCTATGAGTGTGGAGAGAGACTAAAGTGGCCACTTTAGATTGAGAGAAGGTCTAAATGTTTCTTGGTTTCATATTTTTTCCCATTCAGAGCAATATGCCAAGAGCAGAAGGAAGCTGGTTGGGGGTTGGGTAGAAACAGACTTTGAAATGTTCTGTTGTACTTTTCCAAAAAAAAAAAGTCATTGACTACAATACAGAGAATATGAGATTCCTAGAAATGTATTGGAGAGCAGTTACATTAAGTGTCTTATAAATTTAATGGTACTGTTTAGATCTACCTGATAGATTTCTTGGTATAGATTCTGCTGTAAGGCTGAATTTCTTGTTTCAACAAGAGCCGTGATTAGCATTCACATAGCTCCCAGGCACTTCTGAAAGTGGGGTTAAAAACAGAAGGGAACATTTTCCTTAAAATTAGCTGCTGTGAAGTTCTCCTTTTATGAGTTTTTTTTATTATGCTCATCCATGTTGTGTTTTTATTATTTGAACTATTTTATCTATGGTCAATAATTATTTTAAACGTTAATGAGAAAAATTAATAAAATCGTGGATGTAAATGCCATATTTGTAACTTTGGATTTTTTTTTAATTTTATTTTTACTTTATTTTACTTTACAATACTGTATTGGTTTTGTCAATGTGAATCTGCCACGGGTGTATACGAGCTCCCAATCCTGAATCCCCCTCCTACCTCCCACCCCATATCATCTCTCTGGATCATCCTTGGCACCAGCCCCAGGCATTCTGTATCCTGTATCGAACATAGACTGGCACTTCATTTCTTACATGATAGTATACATGTTTCAATGCCATTCTCCCAAATCATCCCACCCTCTCCCTCTCCCTCAGAGGCCAAAAGTCCATTCTATATATCTGTGTCTCTTTTGCGGTCTCGCATACAGGGTCATCATTACCATCTTTCTAAATTCCATATATATGTGTCAGTATATTGTATTGGTGTTTTTCTTTCTGGCTTACTTCAGTCTGTATAATCAGCTCTGGTTTCATCTATCTCATTAGAACTGATTCAAATTTATTCTTTTTAATGGCTGAGTAATACTCCATTGTGTATATATACCACAGCTTTCTTATCCATTCATCTGCTGATGGACATTTAGGTTGTTTCCATGTCCTGGCTATTATAAACAGTGCTCCAGTGAACATTGGGGTACATATGTCTCTTTCAATTCTGGTTTCCTCAGTGTGTATGCCCAGCAGTGGGATTGCTGGGTCATAAGGCAGTTCTATTTGCAATTTTTAAAGGAATCTCCATACTGTTTTCCATAATGGCTATACTAGTTTGCATTCCCACCAACAGTGTAAGAGGGTTCTCTTTTCTCCACATCCTCTCCAGCATTTATATATTTTATTTTCATTGTATTTCTGACTTACCTTGTGTCATAAATATAATGTAAGACCACCTGACTTGCCTCTTGAGAAACCTATATGCAGGTCAGGAAGCAACAGTTAGAACTGGACATGGAACAACAGACTGGTTCCAAATAGGAAAAGGAGTATGTCAAAGCTGTATATTGTCACCCTGCTTATTTAACTTATATGAAGAGTACATCATGAGAAATGCTGGGCTGAAAGAAGCACAAGCTGGAATCAAGATTGCCAGGAGAAATATCAATCACCTCAGATATGCAGATGACACCACCCTTATGGCATAAAGTGAAGAGGAACTAAAAAGCCTCTTGGTGAAAGTGAAAGAGGAGGGTGAAAAAGTTAGCTTAAAGCTCAACATTCAGAAAACTAAGATCATGGCATCTGGTCCCATCACTTCACGGGAAATAGATGGGGAAACAGTGTCAGACTATTTTTGGGGGCTCCAAAATCACTGCAGATAATGATTGCAGCCATGAAATTAAAAGATGCTTACTCCTTGGAAAAAAAGTTATGACCAACATAGATAGTATATTCAAAAGCAGAGACATTACTTTGCCAACAAAGGTCCGTCTAGTCAAGGCTATGGTTTTTCTGTGGTCACGTATGGATGTGAGAGTTGGACTGTGAAGAAGACTGAGCACCAAAGAATTGATGCTTTTGACCTGTGGTGTTGGAGAAGACTCTTGAGAGTCCCTTGGACTGAAAGGAGATCCAACTAGTCCATTCTGAAGGAGATCAGTCCTGGGATTTCTTTGGAAGTAATGATGCTAAAGCTGAAACTCTAGTACTTTGGCCACCTCGTGCGAAGAGTTGACTCATTGGAAAAGACTCTGATGCTGGGAGAGATTGGGGGCAGGAGGAGAAGGGGACGACCGAGCATGAGATGGCTGGATGGCATCACTGACTAGATGGACATGAGTTTGAGTGAGCTCCAGGAGTTGGTGATGGACAGGGAGGCCTGGTGTGCTGCAATTCACGGGGTTGCAAAGAGTCAGACACCACTGAGCGACTGAGCTGAACAGAACTGAATCTGACTTTTGATAATCAGTTTTTAGTTATGATTTTTTTACTTGAGTATATGGTAAGTTAAACAATATACTTACAAACAAATAATTTAATGGTATATAAGATGTATGGGGAAACAAATCACACTAAAGCCTGTTGTCTAGTAGTATCTGTTATCTAATATTTACATTCACATACTTAAAAAATAACTTCCTTAAAAATATGTTTCTTGGGAATCCTCCTAGACTGTTGGTGAGATTGTAAATTGGTACAGCCACTATGGAGAACAGTATGGAGTTTCTCTAAAAAAGTAAAAATGGAGCTACCATATGACCCTGCAATCCCATTCCTAGGCATACATCTGGAGAAAAACATGGTTTGAAAGTATATTTGAGTGTTCACTGCAGCATTGTTTTACAGTAGACAAGACATGGCAGCAACCTAAATATTCATGGACAGAGGAATGTATAAAGAAGATGTGGTACACATATCCAGTGGAATATTAGTCAGCCATTAAAAAGAATGAAATAATGTCATTTGTAGCTACATGGATAGACCTAGAGATTGTCATACCAAGTGAAGTAAGTCAGACAGAGAAAGAGAAATATCATACAATATCCCTTTTATGTGGAGTCTAAAAAGAAATGATACAAATGAACTTATTTATAAAACAGAAACAGACTCTCAAACTTAGAGAATGAATTTATGGTTACTGGGGGATTGGGTGGGGGGAAGAGATAGTTAGGGAGTTTGGGATGGGAATGTACACATTGGTATATTTAAAATGGATAAACAACAAGGACCTACTATATAGCACAGGACTTCCCTCATAGCTCAGTCAGTAAAGAATCTGCCTGCATTGCAGGAGACCTGGGTTCGATTTCTGGGTCAGGAAGATCCTCTGGAGAAGGAAATGGCAACCTATTCCAGTATCCTCACCTGCAGAATCCCATGGACAGAGGAGCCTGGCAGGCTTCAGTCCCTGGAATCACAAAAGTCAGACAGGACTTAGCGACTAAAGTAAAAGTGAAAGTGAAGTTGCTCAGTCGTGTCCAACTCTTTGTGACCCGTGGACTGTAGCCCACCAAGCTCCTCGTCCAAAGGATTTTCCAGGCAAGAATACTGGAGTGGCTTGTCATTTCCTTCTCCAGGGGATCTTCCTGACCCAAGGATCAAACCCAGGTCTCCCACATTGCAGGCAGATGCTTTAACCTCTGCAGCACCAGGGAAGCCCTTAAATACAAGATTACAGTCTCTCAGAAAACCTCCTATAGAGACACCGAACTTCAGATCCAAGTACTAACATCAGAGATTTCAAGGGGGCAAAGAAAGCCAGGTTGAAAGAAGAAGGAGGAGGAAGCGGGAGAGTGGGGGCGAAAGCGGTGGCCTTACAGATGTCTCCTGCCACCTACAGATACCCAGGCGTATGGGACTTTTCCCTGGGCCTCCGGAGAAGGGAGGACTGGAACTCGGCCCTACCAGAAATCAGAGCAGACCAGAACCAGAATTAGAGTTCTCTGCCAAAAGGAGGTGATCAGTCTCCAATCCTCAGCTCAGGCTGAGGGCCCTTTGACCAGACTCCTGCATCCAGGACCGGGGGCCTAGAAAAACAGGGAAGGATAGGAAGGGTTAAGGAGAGGAAAGAGAGAGGGAAGGGGAGAGAGGTCAATGAAGTCTCTTGTTCCTTACTGGTCGGGGCACTCTGGCCAGTTGTCTGTATCAGGAGACCAGGGACAAAAGGGTCCCAGTTGCGGCTGCTGGGCCTGGTCCATTGGCAGGTAAGCTGGCCTCTGAGTACCCCGAGTGGTCAGGATGTCAGTCTCGGTGAAGAAGAGTCCCCGCCAGAGTCGCCATTTGTTGCAGGAAGGCGGACCCCTTCCAGGGCCCGAAACTGGGCTCTTGTCTAACACTCGGAAATGAATTGTTTGAGGAGACACATGTGCTGACAAAGCAAGAGATTTTATTGTGAAAGGGCACCCGAGTGGAGAGGAGCAGGATAAGGGAACCCAGGAGAACTGCTCTAAAGTTTAGCGACTAAACCACCACCCATATAGCACAGGAAACTCTGCTCAATATTATGTGGCAGCTTAGATGGGAGAGGTATTGGAGGGACAGTGGATACACGTATATGTATGGCTGAGTCCCTTTTCTGTCTACCTGAAACTATCACGACATTGTTAATCAGCTATATTCCAATATATAATAGAAATTTTAAAAAGTACGTTTCCTCATAAGTTGAAATTGGGTCAGCTGGTGCCCTTCTCTTCCCATTTTCCAGAGCCTCTTTCCCTGGTAGCCCCTCAAGAAACTTCTAATAGGAACCAAATGTGATCTGTTATTGCTTACCAACAGGCTTTTCCTTATAATTTAGTTAAGGAGTTATTAATCTCCTTAATCCAAATATATATCTTTTGGCACAATTAGCTTCTTACCCAGTGGGGTCTAAGTGATATTTTCCTTACAGGTTCTCTCAAAAATTCCATCCCTGGTCATAAATTCCAGATGAGAACATTGTCTTTCTTCTACACAAGAGTGTTATATTGGTTTGCCAGGGCTGTTGTAACAGAGTGTTACAAATAGTTCGCTCAAATAACCGAATTTCGTTGTCTCACAGTGCTGGAGGGTGGAAGGCTGAAATCGCGGTGTCAGCAGATTGGCTTCTTCTGAGGCTGTGAGAGCAGCCTCAGAATCTGTTCTAGACTTTTCTCCTTGACTTGTAGACAGCCATCTTCATGTTCATGTGGCATTCTGCCTGTAAGTGTAGATGACTCCAAATTTCACCCTAATCCTGTTGGATTAGGGCCCCACCTAATGGCATCATTTTAACTTGATGACCTATGTAAAGACTCTGACTCCAAATAAGATGACATTCTGGAACTTCCCTGGTGGTCCAGTAGATAACAATCCATCTGCCAATGTAGGGGCGCTGATTCCATCTCTGGTCCAGGACGATTCCACATGCTGTGAAGCAACTAAGCCCGTGAGTGACAACTGCTGAGCCTGTGTACTGCAACTGCTGAAGCCCAGCATCTAGAGCCCGTGCTCCACAATGATTGAAGCCACTGCAATGAGAAGCCCAAGCTCCACAACTAGCAAGTAGCTCCGGCTCACCACAACTAGAGAAACCCTGAGCAGCGACAAAGATCCAGGGTAGCCCAAAGTAAATAAATAAATAAAATTATAAAAAGTCTTTGTCTAACAGTTTTATGTGTAACTGGCACATAATAAACATGCGTATTTAGAGTGTGTACATTTGGTAAATTTTGACAAGTGGTAACCTGTGAAACTACCAGCAGAATCAAGATAATGAATGTAATCAAGATAATGAATATATTTGTACAATGAGTATAATGAATATACCCCCTTCACCAAGACTCCTCAAGTCCCCTATGTCATTTCTCCTTCTTGTTCTTCACCAGCTCCTCTATGCCCAAGGCAACCACTGATCTGCTTTCTGTTATTCCACATTAGGATGCATTTCTTATGATTTTATTAGGTTGGTGCAAAAGTAATTGCGGTTTTGGCATTGTTGAAATTTGCCCCCAGGAGGGCATGGCAACCCGCTCCAGTATTCTTGACCATTTTATGGTTATTCAGCATTTGAAGCAAATTGAAAGGGTGAAAAAGCTCAATACGTGGATGCCTCATGAGCTGACTGCAAATCAAAAAAATCATCATTTTGAAGTATCTTCTCTTATTCTACACAAAAACAACAAAACATTTCTCAGATTCTCACCATTTCATGTGCAATGGAAAGTGGATTTTATATGACAACTGGTGATGACCAGCTCAGTAGTTGGACACAGAAGAAACTCCAAAACATTTCCCAAAGCCAAAGTGTTAGTCGTTCAGTCCTGTCCAACTCTTTGTGGCCCCATGGACAGTAACTCACCAGGCTCCTCTGTCCATGGAATTCTCCAGGCAAGAATACTGGAGTGGGTAGCCATTCCCTTCTCCAGGGCATTTTCCTGACCCAGGCATTGAATCTGGGTCTCTTGCACTGCAGGCAGATTCTTTATCATCTGAGCACCAGGGGAACCCTTTACAAAGCCAGACTTGTACCAAAACATGGTCGTGGTCACTGTGTGGTGGTCTACTGCCCATCTGATCCACTACTGCTTTCTTAATCTGTTGAAACCATTATATCTGAGACACATGCTTAGCAAATTGATGAGATGCACCAAAAACAGCAATGCTTGCAGCCGGCATCGGTCAACAGAAAGGGCCCAATTCTCTGCGACAATGCCTGACTGTGCATTGCACAACCAGGGCTTCAAAAATTGAACAAATTGAGCTACAAAGTTTTGCCTCATCTGCCATATTCATCTGACCTCTCACCTACCTCTCACTTCTTCAAGCATCTTGACAAATTTTTGCAAGGAAGACAATTCCACAACTAGCAAGAGGCAGAAAAAAAATGCTTTCCAAAAGTTTATTGAATCCCAAAGCATAGACTTTCATGCTACAGGAATAAACAAACTTATTTCTCAGTGGCAAAAAATGTGTTGATTGCAATGGTTTCTATTTTGATTAATAAAGATGTGTTTGAGCCTAGTTACAATGATTTTAAATTCATGGTCAAAAACCACAATTACATTTGCACCAACCTAATATATGAATTGAATTGTAAGAACCTAGTCTTTTAGTTCAGAGAAGGCAATGGCACCCGACTCCAGTACTCTTGCGTGGAAAATCCCATGGATGGAGAAGCCTGGTGGGCTGCAGTCTATGGGATTGCTAAGAGTCGGACACAACCGAGCATCTTCCCTTTCACTTTTCACTTTCATGCATTGGAGAAGGAAACGGCAGCCCACTCCAGTGTTCTTGCCTGGAGAATCCCAGGGACAGGGGAGCCTAGTGGGCTGCCATCTATAGGGTCACACAGAGTCGGACACAACTGAAGCGACTTAGCAGCAGCAGTCTTTCAGTTTGCTTATCCAGTCACCTGTAGATGGACATTTAGGTCATATCCAGTTTTGGCTATCATAATGAACTTTAGCTAACAGCTACGAACATTTGTGTATAAGTCTTTCAATGGACATATATTTTCATTTCTTTTGGTAAAATGCCGAGGAGTGAGGTGTCTGGATTACAGAATAGGTGTTCATTTAACCACCTCAGAAACTACCAAAATGTTTTTCAAAGTGGCTGTATCACTTTATATTGCCACTAGCAGTCCAGGTCATTCACAGCCTCCCCAACACTTGAGATGTTCTTTTACATTTAGCCATTCTAGTAGATTTGAGGTAGTAACTCATGGGGGATTTAAATTGTATTTCCCCCATAAATACTGTAGACTGTCTTTTCATGTAACTTTTGGTCGTTAATTTAGAAGAGCTTATTGTTGAACAAAATTTCTTAGACAAATTTGATCATGATTTTGCCTACATTTATTAATTTTATGCTGCTAATTTTCTAGGGTCAAGGGAACTAGTAAAGTTCAAAGGGGAGAAAGAGGCAATGAAAATCAAGGTATTAACTAGCTGGGAGAAAGAATGATTACATAAGTAGCTAGTGTTTTTCAGAGTAGGAAATATTGTAGTTTCATTTCATATTACGACTCTATCAGTGGTTACAAAAAAAGGCTGTGAGGGCTGGGTCCCAGGTGCCAGTTGTGCTGTCTACCCAACAGGAAAGAACAACCGTCTACAAGCCGATGATGCAGATATATCTATGGTGCTCATCACTGGAGTAACAAAATTTCTTCTCCCAGCTGAGGTGCTCATTAGTCCTCTCAACCTGAAAGGGTGACATGGGGTCAGGCAGAGAGCAGAAGCGAAGGGCCCGGGAATGCAGCTGAACTTTGAACAGCCCATTGCCTGTCATGATGCTTTTCAGGATCCAAACAAAGATGCAGAACACACAGTTCTGTTACTTTCCAGTTGGAGACTACTTTTCCCCCATGATATTGTTGCAGGAAGGGGGAACCCTATATAGGGTCCAAGAGTGGGCTCTTTTCTAACTCAGAAATGTATTGTCTGAGAAGACAGGCATGCTGACAAAGCAAGAGACTTTACTGGGAAGGGGCGCCTGGGTGGAGAGCCAGGGGGAGGGAGCCCAGGAGGACTGCTCTGCCTTGAGGCTTTAGTCTCGGGTTTTACGGTAGCTGGGTTAGTTTCCAGGTTGTCTCTGATCAATCTTTCTGACTCAGGGTCCTTCCTGGTGGTGCACGTCATTCAACTAAGATTGATTTCAGTGAGAGGAGTCTGGGAGGTTGGTAGGACATACAGACTGACATCTTCTCTCTCCTTTAGACCTCTGCTGAATTCTTTCGGTTGGTGGTAACTTGTTAACTCCACATTCCTTACCAGGACCTCCTGTTTTGGATAACTCATGCAAGTGATTACTATTGGTCCTGACCAGGGCAGGTGGTTTCAAGTCAGTGGTTCCCCTAACAATACTATTAAAGAGCATATGGGACAATATAATTGTTCTAACTAATAAAGTGAGGAGAGTTAAGTTTCTGTGGACTATGTGAGAAAGGGGATCTCTGAAAAGAGAATGGTGTTGGAGGAATCAGGGCAGTTGAATAACATGATGAGGTCATGAGAAACAATTTAAGAACGGGCTTCATCTAATTTTTAGGATTTGGAATTGCTGTCTCATGAATACCTCTGTCGACCTCAAATATCAGTAAATTCTGTTATATGCATGAATGCCTCATTTTGACTCTGTGTGAGCATATGAGTCTATGCGTGTGTTAATCAAGGAAAAGAAGTTGGATCTGACATCTAGGCTGGCATACAGGAGGTGACAGATCTCTGAGTTTCATGAGTCCTCTGGGAGCACAAAGCCAGAATTGCTCAGGGAAACATAAACTCTGGGGGAATTTGCAGAAACCTTTGTTGTTGTTATTTAGTCACTCAGTCGTGTCCAGCTCTTTGCAACTCCATGGACTGCAGCACGCCAGGCTTCCCTGTCCTTCACTATCTTGTGGAGCTTGCTCAAACTCATGTCCATTGAGTCGGTGATACCACTCAATCATTTCATCCTCGATTGCCCCCTTCTCCTCCTGCCTTCAATCTTTTCCCAGCATCAGGGGCTTTTCCAACTAGTAGGAAAGGGTAGCCAAATTATTACAGCATCAGCATCAGTCCTTCTGATTAATATTCAGGATTGATTTCCTTTAGGATGGACTGGTTGGATCTCCTTGCAGTCCAAGGGACTCTCAGAAGCCTTCTCCAACACCACAGTTTGAAAGCATTTATTCTTCAGGGCCCAGTCTTCTTTATCACACAACTCTCACATCCATACATGATGACTGGAAAAAAAAAACACATAGCTTGACTATGTGGACCTTTGTCAGCAAAGTAATATCTGCTTTTTAGTATGCTGTCTAGGTGTGTCATAGCTTTTATTTCAAGGAAACTCTTCAGTTCAGTGCAGTCACTCAGTCGTGTCCGATTCTTTGCAACCCCATGAACCACAGCATGCCAGGCCTCTGTGTTCATCATCAACTCCCAGAGTCCACCCAAACCCATGTCCATCGAGTAAGTGATGTCATCTAACCATCTCATCCTCTGTTGCCCCCTTCTTCTCTTGCCCTCAGTCTTTCCCAGCATCAGGGTCTTTTCAAATGAGTCAGCTCTTTGCATCAAGTGGCCAAAGTATTGGAGTTTTAGCTTCAACATCAGTCCTTCCAAAGAACACCCAGTACTGATCCTTTAGGATGGACTGGTTGGATCTCCTTGCAGTCCAAGGGACTCTCAAGAGTCTTCTCCAACACCACAGTTCAAAAGCATCAATTCTTCAGCGCTCAGCTTTCTTTATAGTCCAACTCTCACATCCATACATGACCACCGGAAAAACCATAGCCTTGACTAGACGGACCTTTGTTGACAAAGTAACCTGTCTAGGTTGGTTATAACTTTCCTTCCAAGGAGTAAGCATCTTTTAATTTCATGGCTGCAATCACAATCTGCTTTCAGGATTGATTTCCTTTAGGATGGACTGGTTGGATCTCCTTGCAGTCCAAGGGACTCTCAAGAGTCTTCTCCAACACCACAGTTCAAAAGCATCAATTCTTCAGCGCTCAGCTTTCTTTATAGTCCAACTCTCACATCCATACATGACCACCGGAAAAACCATAGCCTTGACTAGACGGACCTTTGTTGACAAAGTAACCTGTCTAGGTTGGTTATAACTTTCCTTCCAAGGAGTAAGCATCTTTTAATTTCATGGCTGCAATCACAATCTGCAGTGATTTTGGAGCCCAGAAAAATAAAATCAGCCACTGTTTCCCCATCTATTTCCCGTGAAGTGATGGGACCCGATGCCATGATCTTCATTTTCTGAATGTTGAGCTTTAAGCCAACTTTTTCACTCTCCTCTTTCACTTTCATCAAGAGGCTCTTTAGTTCTTCTTCACTTTCTGCCATAAGGGTGGTATCATCTGCATATCTGAGGTTATTGGTATTTCTCTGGGAAATCTTGATTCCAGCTTGTGCTTCCTCCAGCCCAGCATTTCTCATTATGTACTCTTCATATAAGTTAAATAAGTAGGGTGACAATATATAGCCTTGGCGTACTCCTTTTCCTATTTGGAACCAATCTGTTGTTCCCTGTCCAGTTCTAACTATTGCTTCCTGACCTGTATACAGATTTCTCAAGAGGCAGATCAGGTGTTCTGGGATTCCCATCTCTTTCAGAATTTTCCACAATTTATTGTGATCCACACAGTCAAAGGCTTTGGCATAGTCAATAAAGCAGAAATAGATTTTTTTTTCTGGAATTCTCTTGGTTTTTCATGATCCAGCGGATGTTGGCAATTTGATCTCTGGTTCCTCTTGGAGACCATTCAAAGTTCTAATCTGCTGTACATTAGACCTCTCACAAGTGTGAACAGATAGTTTCATCTAATTTAGCTTAAAATTTCAAAAACAGAATGACATTTATAAGAATTCAGCCAACAAGTAGCTGTCACAACTCAGTCAATGAAAAGTCACTAAACTTTGAACTTTCAATGCTTCTAAGTTTGTTTATTACACTCCCTCAACTTCCTTCCTCCTCTTTAAAATTGTCCCTCTCTCCTTGCTGCAGGGAACTTACATGTGGCTCACCATGGTTGCAGACTCTGAATTGTGATTCTTTGTTGATCCTGAGTAATACTTTTTTTTTTTTGCTAGAGAAATAATAGGTTGTCTATTTGTTTTAGGTGAACAGATGTTGCAAGTAATGGACTGTTTATCTCTGCAGTTGGTGTTAGTTGCTCAGTCGTGTCTGACTGTTTGTGATCCGTGAACTGCAGCCTGCCAGGCTCCTTTCTCCATGGGATTTCCCTGGCAAGAATACTGGAGTGAGTTGCCATTCCCTTCTCCAGGCAACCTTCCTGACACAGGGGTCAAACCTAGGTCTCTTGCATTGCAGGTGGATCCTTTAACTGTCTGAGCCACTAGGGAAGCAACTCTACAGCAACCTCTACAGTAAAGAGATCTAATATAAAAAGATGATAAGTAGGTGTAGCTGAGAGTGGGAATGGAGAAGGCAATGGCACCCTACTCCAGTACTCTTGCCTGGAAAATCCCATGGACAGAGGAGCCTGGTGGGTTGCAGTTCATGGGGTCAGTAAGAGTTGGGCATGACTGAGCTACTTCACTTTCACTTTTCACTTTCCTGCATTGGAGAAGGAAATGGCAACCCACTCCAGTGTTCTTGCTTGGAGAATCCCAGGGACAGGGGAGCCTGTTGGGCTACCATCTATGGGGTCTCACAGAGTCGGACATGACTGAAGCGACTTAGCAGCAGCAGCAGCAGAGGGTGGGAAATGATGATGTGGGAAACTAGGAAAATATTTTTAGAGTCAAGAAGAGAACTGCAGACTAGAATGGAAAATGACCATTTTCCTAGACCCAGGGCTCTGAGTCTTCATGATATGGACTTGGAAGTTGGTTTCAGAAACAGCTACATTTCAGAAAGATGAAAATTAAGGCCTCTCCCACACTTTGGGGACCTGAGGTTGATAGATGCCAATCCAGTGTTCCTCATCTTACAGAACTGACTCCAAAAATTGCATGAGCAGTTGACATCACCCTCCAAAGCAGAAAAATTTTAAAAACACAAAGCTTTCATTTAGAGAGTATGCTGGGCCTTTGATGAATTTAAGAATGCTCATTATTAGATGCTTTGCTTATTAATACACTCCCAAGGCAGGTAAAAGCACACAGAACAAGCATGCAGATGAAAAAAGTATATGGGTTCATACTGTGAATCAGTGTTAGTCCTCATGAGCATTGTGTGTGTGTGTGTGTGTGTGTGTGTGTGTGTGTGTGTGAAAGAGATCTATTTACTATTGATAGTGACCTGTTGGAAGGTCTGGAGGGACTGGAAGTTGCATCTGTGTCTGACACTGGCATAGAGACCACAGAGAGGACCAGACTTGAAGCAACCAAGCCCTCACCTGACGGTTCTATGGGGCTGAAAGTTGCAAAGTATATCTTGGCTTATGCTGCCTGTCCACACGGGAAGACTTCAGCCCAAGGTGAAAATAAACGGGCCATGACTTAACCACATTTATGTCTATGAGATGAAGAATGTTGTATGAAATCCATTTGCCAAACCTCAAATGGTCCATGAGGCAATTTAAAATGCCCAGGAACTGTACAAACAGGCTTCCTTCGGTCGTACTTTGAACAAGTGGAATAAGTGAAGTAGGCATTTTTTTGTGGCCTTGCTGATGTCTCCCCACTGATATTGATCCATGAATGCTACAATATTTTCAATAAATCAATGGTTTAAAGCATGTACAGTGGTGAGGAGTGGAAATTTTGGTCTCCAGTAGGACCAGATTGTTATTTGGTGCAAACCAGAGTTTCTTCTTTTTACAAACCAACAGTTGCTGAATTTTCCATCTTGTTTTTCCTTTTCTGAGGTCAGTTGTTGCATGTTTCTAACAAGTTCTCCTAAATTATTATTTAGGGAAGTATTTGTTAGGACAATGGCAGAGACTTGGCTGCTATTGGTTTCTTTAAGAGCAACATTAAAAAAATCTATTTATTTATTTGGCTGTGCAGGGTCTTCGCTGTGGCACACTGGATCTTGGATATTCATTGCAGCATGTGGGATCTAGTTCCCTGACCAGGGATGGAACCCAGGCCCCCTGCATTGGGAGTGAAGAATCTTAGCCACTGGACCACAGGGAAGTCTCAAAGGCAGCATTTTTGGGGGGGGGGCGGGGGACGTCAGCAAGGTGTTTTCCCTTAGCTTCCAGAAAGTCAAGTTTAGAATGCCCTGAAATCTTCAGTTCAGTTGCTCAGTTGTGTCTGACTCTTTGCAACCCCATGAACCGCAGCAAGCCAGGACTCCCTGTCCATCACCAACTCCCAAGTCCACCCAAACCCGTGTCCATTGAGTCGATGACACCATCCAACCATCTCATCCTCTGTCATCCCCTTCTCCTCCTGCCCTCAATCTTTCCCAGCATCAGGGTCTTTTCAAATGAGTCAGCTCTTCACATCAGGTGACCAAAGTATTGGAGTTTCAGCTTCAATATCACTCCTTCTGATGAACATCCAGTACTGATCTCCTTTAGGATGGACTGGTTGGATCTCCTTGCAGTCCAAGGGACTCTCAAGAGTCTTCTCCAACACCACAGTTCAAAAGCATCAATTCTTTGGTGCTCAGCTTTCTTCACAGTCCAACTCTCACATCCATACATGACCACTGGAAAAACCATAGCCTTGACTAGATGGACCTTTGTTGGCAAAGTAATGTCTCTGCTTTTTAATATGCTGTCTAGGTTGGTTATAACTTTCCTTCCAAGGAGTAAAGCATCTTTTAATTTCATGGCTGCAATCACCATCTGCAGTGCTTTTGGAGCCCAGAAAAATAAAGTCAGCCACTATTTCCACCTAAAACAGCAGGTCAAACCATTATATCCAATAATTCCCTAAATAGGGGCCATTTAAAATTCTATTTCTACTGGGCATAAGGCAGTCACATTAGTTCTTTACATTCCAAAATCATAAGCTATTTCAAAAGCCTATTCACTACCAGTTATAAATGTTGGCAGTTTTGCTCTTGCCCTCACGTAAAAGCATATAACCCAGCATGTTGGGTTGAAGTAGCCATTGCTAAAGATGCTGCCTCAACAATATCAAAAGAAGTAGCAATAGTATATCCAGTGCTTCACTGGCCATGGTCACTTTTAAGGAAGAACCACTAGTAAACCATAAGAAGTAAACCATAAGAAACATCATAAGAAGTCAGCATTACCCAGCGGAATTTCCTGCAGACCTTTGCAAGGAGTCAGATGACAAGTCAGTGTTAAGCAGTCATGAGGGACTTGGTCAGTGACAGAGGGGAGAAGAGTAGCCAGGTTAAGGTTATGACAGTGGAAAGGAGTGATGGAAGAAGCACTTAACAAGGGACTTCATAGGAGGTGAGACATCCGACTGAGAAATGCTGAATGTGATGAGAGTTCAGGAGGGCTTCTATTGTGCGAGGTACAAAAGTGGTTAGGGAGGATCCCACAGTGATTTTTCTGGTGGCTTTAACCCAAAAGGCAGTGGCTGTCACGGCTCTAAGACAAGGTGAGTATTACCCACAAGGCCTGGGGTCCAGTTGCCGGCTATAATACCCTATGGGTCATTGGTGGCCCCATGTTTGTGGGTGCATACCCCAAGGGCTTCCCTCGTGGCTCAGATGGTAAAGAATCCACCAGCATTGTGGGAGACCTGGCTTTGATCCCTGGGTTTGGGAGATCCACAGGAGGAGGGCATGGCAACCCACTGCAGTATTCTTGCCTGGAGAATTCCTGTGGACAGAGAAGTCTGGCAGGCTACCGTCCATGGGGTTGCAAAGATCGGACATGCCTTAGTCACTAAGCACTAATGCTACACCCCAAGGGCATTCCCTTCCTTTTCATGTACAAAAAGGAAAAAGGGAATCAGTAATGGGATGTCCAAGGGTGGATTCATCAAACTCTCCATTAAGGCCGTGAACGTCCCATGGTTCTTCCCATGAACTCGGGTCTGGAGTTGTTACTGTTGAGTAAAACACAGTGCTTTGACCATAGAGAGACATTTAGAGTTGATCTTTAGCAATAACCCACCAGCCTGAGAAAATGTCACAGTTGCTTCTTAGTTTTGGAAAACTCAGGACACCATGAAGCCTAGCTGGATCCAGGTATTGTCCTTGTCCTGATAGCAGATGCCCTAGATATTGAACCTGGGTTTGAGCAAACTCTAATTTTCCTTGGCGATCTTATATCCCTTTAAAGCTAAATGCTTTAGCAAGTAGGTTCTGGCTTCTTGTGATGAGGCCTGAGAAAAACAGCAAAGAAACAAATCATCCACTACTGACTGCAACCAAGTAGACCCTCTTGGGAACTTTATATCAAACAGACTAGCTTTTACGATTTGCAAAATAATAAGACGGATTCTCAGTAAAACCCTGAAGCATTGCTGTCCAAGTGAACTGTCTTCCTCCCCAGCTGAAGGCAGTGAAGTATTGACGAGCTTCATCAACTGAAATACTAAAGACTTACACAGCATAAATCAACTACAGTAGTGGGGACGGATGTTAGTCATATATGAGAATTAGGGGCAGCTGGGTGTCGATAACAAGGTTGTTTATTGCTGGGAGGTCCTAGATAAACTGCCAGCCTCACCTCTTAGGTTTTCGCACCAGTAATTACAAAGACTAGTATAAGGGATCATGAGGTCTTAAGTCTTGTAATCTTCGATTATAGTCTTTATGCCAGAATATTGATTCATTCTGGGAAGAGATTTCAAGAGATCTATTGAATCTTCATGAGAGTTGTGCTGTGAAGTTTTCTAACATTAGTTGCTGATTTTGCCCATAAAGACAGTGGTAGCTGATTCATTGGGACAAATGATAGGTATTTTCAGATTTGCGCCAAGACTGTTAGAGATGGAACAAATAAAATGCATCACAGTTAGGTTGACTGCTTTGATCACTTATTTCCAAGTTCTAAAATTATTTTCCCATTTTGGGGAGAAAGGAATCCCAGCAAAATCCTACTGTAAGAAGTCTTGCCCTAACAAATAGGGCAGAGGAACTAAGGAGAAAGGGATGTGTATCTCTCAGAGAGTCTAAACAGGGACTTCCCTGACAGTCCAATGGTTAAGACTCTGAACTTACAATGCAGTTGATGTGGGTTTGATCCTTGGTCTGGGAACTCATTGGAAGGACTAATGCTGAAGCTGAAGCTCCAATACTTTGGCCACCTGACGCATTGAGCCAATTCATTAAAAAAGACCCTGATGCTGCGAAAGATTGAAGGCAGGAGAAGAAGGGGATGACAGAGAATGAGACGGTTGGATGGCATCACCGATTCGACATAAGTTTGAGCAAGCTCCGGGAGGTGGTGAAGGACAGGAAAGCCTGGCATGCTGCAATCCATGGGGTTACAAAGAGTTGGATACAATTGAGTAACTAAACAATAACTGGGAACTAAGATCCCACATGTTGCCTGGCACTGCTGGAGCTGAGGGTATGGGGGAAGAGCCTAAACAAAAGGGAATATGTTTGGAACCTCTCAAAGTTCATTAGAGATCCCCATAATTTGAACAGGGGTTGCTTAATAGTCATGGAGTTGAAGAATAAGAATATGGCTCCACTGTTAGTAACAGAAGAGATTCATCCCCAAAATGGAGAAATGTCTCTCCAAGGCAACTTCAAAAGACGAATGCGAAGAACCTCTACAGTTCCTTCAGGTCTTGTTTCTGAGAATCATGAGGATGTTGAAAAGGCTGATTAGACAGCTGAAGGGTTTTGATTATTTTTAATTTAATTAATTTATTTGGCTGTGCCAGCTCTCTCTCTCTCTTCTTTAAGATTTCTTTCTTTTTGGCTGCTCTGGGTCTTTGTTGCTGCGGGAGGGCTTCTATAGTCGAGTGGGGGCTACTCTTCATTGTGAGGCTTGGGCTTCTTATTGTGGTGCCCTCCTTTTCAAAATTTGAAACATTCTGAAGTCTGAAACACAGCTCTTCTCAAAGAAGAGACTGTGGATTTGTATTTGCAGACAATTCATTGCCTTGACATCTGCAAATATCAACATTTATTACTACTAATTGAATCTTTATCTCAGTTATACCAACAAGTCTTTGCTTCTCTCCAATATTCTTTTCAAAACTCTGGTCATCTGCTTCTATAACTACTCAAGGAATGGCTGCTCAAGGTTACAGTCTTCTCATGTCTGTGCTGCCTCTTTGCTCTAATTATTATCATTAATTTTTGTGTGTGGGGGAGGAGTCGTTTCTGTTGGGGCCTGTGTTATGAATGTTGTTGTTGTTTAGTCACCAAGTCCTGTCTTTAGTCGCCAAGACACCATGGATTATAGCCCCTCAGGCTCCTCTGTCCATGGGATTTCTGAGGCAAGATACTGGAGTGGGTTGCCATTTCCTTCTTCAGGGGATCTTCCAGACCCAGGGATGGAACCCCAGTCTCCTGGATTGGCAGGTGGATTTTTACTGCAGGTTCTGGATGTGTCCCTGTGATGCCGTTAACCCATTCTCCTAGAGCAGGACCTCAGGAGAGATCCCACTTTACTTCACTACGGTGAACATGCCTTCATGTTCACTATGGTGCCAGTTTTCCAAACACGGCTGCTATTAAATTTGTAAATATCGACAATTGTAAGGAAGGATGATCTGGAGTTCTGGCTTGAGATAGAGTGTTAGTTTCTCAGATAAAACACTGCATCATTGGTGACTTTGTTTAGTACTAGAATTCATTAAAAGCATATTTCTAATTAAATCCTTGCCAAGCTGAAGCCATGCTGGTTAAATCTATCTACTCTATTTGGTATATTAGTTTAGTTGCTTTGATTAGAAAACTTGCTCAGTTTTGGCAGGATATTAAATTATTTTCTGTAATTAAATGGTCATGCAATATTGATTAAAAAACTGTTAGTGCACTGTTAGCTCCCTAACTTTTTCTCTGTTTTGAAATAACTTTAGAACGGAAACTTTGATCCAAATATTTACCCACTAAAGATTATTGATGGTCTGTGATGTGATAGGCCTTGCCACTGGGAGTCACAAAAGTGAATGAGATGCAGTGCCTGCTTTTAAAACACTTATATGCTGATCAGAGCAAGAAATGTTCAAAACTCATCTGATTGATATTAAAACTGGGATATATTGTATAAGATACAGAAACCAATAGGGCAGGGAAGGTGGTACTTGCCTTTTGGGTATGCCCCATACAGAGTTCCATTGTAGAGTTTCACTCAGAATCAAAATCAGTGTCTTATACTCACATTTAACCTTCTAAGTTAGCAGACAGTGTGGAGATCACAAAATACCACTCAGGATTTCAGTCCAGCTCTGCCACTAACTTTTTGACTTATAGGATCCCCATCGGAGTCATCTGGGCAGGCTTATTAAAAAGGCACATCCTAGATGATACTGTATTGTATAACTGAAATTTGCTATGAGAGTAGAACTTAAGTATTTTCAACACACACACACACACACACACACACACAAATATCAACATTCTTCTGCAGGTGAAGACCTAAGCACGTGCTGAGACCTTGGGGAATGCATAGTGGCATGAGAGTGGATTGTGTCTTCACGAAGCTGAACATAGTCACCGGTGGGTGCAGAGGAGGGTGCCAAGAGCCTCACTGTGCTTGTATGGGGAAAAGGGGTCCGTGTTTAGATTGAGGATTTTGGAAAGTTTCCCAAAGCCTAAGTAGGAGATAGAAGGAAGGACAGTTGAGGCAGAGGGGATAACAATATAAAAGCAAAGAAGTGTCAGCTAGCACATTATGCTTTTTTTCTGGAGACAAGTCGTTTGATATGGGGCTGGTGAAGAGTGCCTTTTGAAGTGTGTTGGCAGATAGGGCCCAGAGTAGGAAGACATCAGATCATGAGCGACCTTTATCTTTCAGATATTGTTTAACGATTTACACAGGGAGAAACGATTTACACAGGGAAATATGTTAGGAAGATGATCACCTCAGCTCATTGAGAGGCACATTGAGAAGGGGCAAGGTTCTCTCACCCAGGAGACTCTGAGCGTCTCTAGTTCTGTTTTCACTGCATTCTGATTGCCAACATCTTGACAGAAAAAGTAAGAACTCACTGTCAATATCAGAGAAAAGCAAACCAAACCAAAGAAAACAAAACAAACAGAAAAAAGAAAAAGTATATCCTTCCAGCCCCCAGTAGTGCTAATATTTAATACACAGCAATTAAATTTCTAATGAAAATCATTGCTACAAAAATTAATCTGAGTCTGAATGTTGGTGTCTTCTTTCTCCTTCTATGAGGTTTTATTTATTTCCACTAAAGTTTACAGAGGACTCAGGGGTTTGTAGGATTCATTCAGGAGCAATTCACTACAGGAATCTGTTAGTGGGATGGGCAGGGAGGCGCCATCATTTGATCCCAAAAAAGCCTGTCATTTGACTCTGTTTACAGTGGGCATCGCACATCAGAGGGCGGTGTAGCCGGGTGCTATGACCTACTTTGTGGCTAAAGTCTTTCATTGTTCCTAGGAGGGAGGTTATTTTTGTTTCTGCTCATCCCTCATACACACACATGAAATACAAGCATCTGATGCTCCCTGAACACACACCAAGAGTTGTAGTGCAAAATGGGCTTCAAGGTTATTTCATTTATGCCTCTTCCACCTGATACTTCTTTTTCTCCCAAGTGAATTCTATGCAGCATATAGAACTTTTAACCTTTTATTCATCTTTTCCTTACCGTCATCTTTTGCTTTTTTCTTTCTTTTTAAAAGAATATTCCAAGGCTTAACTGGCGGGCAATGAATTCCCAGCTTTTGTGCTTCTGGATATAAAGCTTGTTTTGTCTTCCTGAAAAATTACACTAAAATCTTCTTACCTCACTTAGGATATTCCAACTCAAAAAATAATAATTTTTAAAAGTTTCAGTAACATTTCCTTAGGAAAATGACTGGGAACATATTTTCATGGTCCCTTAGAGGAAGCTGGTGATGGAAGAAACACAAGTAGTGTCTATGTCTTTTAATATCTAGGGATTCTAGTATCTTTGGATTAGTCTGGCTTTAATTTTATCGAGCTCATTTAGAAAGATATTGCCACGCTGTTCAAAAGGAATCCTTCTCCCGTATCAGACAGTCATTGTGTGGGAGTTTATTCAGACTGCTTTCAAGGTTTTTTTGTTTTGTTTTGTTTTAGTTTCTTTGGCTGCGCTAGGTCTTTGTTGTTGCATAAGGGTTTTCTCCAGTTGCATCAAGGGAGCTTCTCTCTAGTTGTGGTGTGCAGGCTTCTCTTCTTGTGGAGCACAGCCACTAAGCCCCTGGACTTCAGTAGTTAGGGCTCACATGCATAGTTGCCCAGCAGCATGTGGAATCTTCCCAGACTATAGATGGAATCTGTGTCCCCTGCATTCACAGGTGGATTCTAAACCACTGGACCACCAGGGAAATCCCAGACTACTTTTATGTTTTGATTTGATGAGACATGTCTGTGGGTTCATCTAGAATCAGGAGGCTTAGTTACCTTCTGTCTACAATGGTGCCTGGTATTTGTGAGCTTGGAAAAATCTTTTCCTTCTCATCAGAATGTGTAGTTCATGGCAACAAACCTTACTCAAGAATTTCAATAAGAACACACCCAAATAACAGTACAGACCATAAGAAGTAAAGAAGATAAGCTTTAGAATAAGACTCACCTGTGTCTCATCTGTGTTCAGATCCTAACTTCACTATTAAAAAGCTATACTGATATCAGGGAAGTGACCCTTGTGGTTTTCATCGGGAAAATGGTGTAATATTTATCGCAAGTGGTTATTTTGAGTTATTGATGAAATAAATGCCAAGGAAGGCAGCCGATAGCATCTGCTAATGACGTAGTTTCAAATTATGAAACTTGTTATCATTCTCTTTTCTTTTTATCTCACCCTTTGTATTTCTCCCAGTATCTTTTTAGTGTGGAAATGGAGTCTATCCAACATTCACAGTGTTGATTTTATTTGATATGTTGGCTACTTTTAATATTTCCTTTCAAATATCTAGTTCTTCTTTTCTGGTCTTGATCTATTATTTTGATTTTTCTCCAGTGGTTTCACTGTCAGGATATAATGTGTGTGTGTGCACGTGCGAGTGTCCACATGCGTGTGCACACGCACACGAGCGTGCTCAGTTGTGTCCGACTCTGTGACACCGTGGGGTGTAGCTTGCCAGGCTCCTCTGTACTGGAGTGGGTTGCCACTTCCTCCTCCAGGGGATCTTTCTCACTCAAGGATTGAACTCTTATCTCTTGCACCTCCAGCACTGGCAGGTTGATTCTTTACCACTGAGTCACCTGGGGAGCCTTTTAAAGGACAACCACCATGTAAACATTTCCTGGCATCTGAATACTGCAGCCCAGTCAATGGGACCTAAATGTCCCCACCTTCATAAGATCTGAATGGTTACACACATAAAAGAAATGCAGATTGGACTCCACGCTGGTCTTTACCAAACATCTCTTGAGAATTTGGAAACTGGACTTATACATTTTCATATAATTGAATTTAACTTTAATACAATTGTATTTAAATACTACTCCTGCTCCCCACAGTTCCAGTCTCTACATAACCTCTCATATCCACTCCCTCTTGACTCCCAGCCTCCAATTTGTCAAGCTCTTTCTATTTTTCTCTGTTTCCCAAGTTTCTTCTCCATGGGCACCCCCATGCTCTTTCTCATGTGGAAGAATTTAGCTACTCTTAGATTCTATATGTCTCTTTTCTAAGTTCTTCACCCATTAATTCTAATAAAGGCAGATACTTAAAAGGAATTATTTTTAAGGGACTTTCCTGGTGGTCCAGTGGTTAAGAATCCAAGTTACAATGCAGGAGACATGGGTTCAATTCCTGGTTGAGGAACTAAGATCCCGCGAGGAGCTAAGCCCATGCACTGCAACTAGAGGAAGCCCGTGTGCCACAAAAAAAGACCCAGCGTAGCCAAAGCAAAATAAATTATTTTTAAAATTGAGGTATGATTGGCATACAGAAGCTGTACCTACTTAATATTAATATATACATCTCGATGAGTTTGCAGCTAAATGTAAACCTGTGAAACCATGACCATGAACAATGCCGTAAACAAAGCCACCACCTCTAAAAACGTCCTCCCCTCCCTCTTTAAGAAGTTCTAATTACAAGTATGTCAGTGGGATTTACCTAAAACTGTAGCATTCCTATGTCAACAAGACTTCCTAGTTCATTCCTAAGAATTTGTTCAAAACAGATACGGTTGCAAACCAATAAATAACTTCAGTGTTTGCTTCAGGAAATTCCCACAAACCAAGTCATTAGAGATAGTAAGTTGCTTACCTGGGCAAAATCTTGTTCATTAACCATAAGTTACTTATTCAAGACCCTTGCTTTGCTGTATCGACTAACCTAGATATAAATAAGTAAATAATAAAGTAATTTTAACATATTATATGTAAAAATAAACTCTATATTTATGTACAATAAATAAATTTCCCTGTCTTGAAGACCCAACTTAAACCCATCTTGAACTCAGACCTCGGAGCTGAATTAATATCTCACTTCTGAGTTCCCTCTTTGAAATGCTGCTAAGATTGTCAAGGTTGTCTTCTCTCTTTGAGAGAAACTACTAATAAATTTAGCATTGTTTTATTAAAAGGTATTATTTTGGAGAGATGAACAGAGCAAATAAATATTTTCTAATTTATCTTATGTTCTTGGTAACTACACGTTTAAAAGACACATGGAAAGAATTGCCTGTATTTATGATTTGCTTTTTTGCCCCCAGAGAATCCTTTTATTTTATTTATTTATATTTTAAATTGAAGTATAGTTGATTTACAAGGTTGTGTTAATCTCTGCTATACAGCAAACTATACACACATATATATACCTTCTTTTTCAAATATTCTTTTCTGTTATGGTTTATCCTAGGAGATTTTATATAGTTTCTATACAGTAGGACCATGGTGTTTATCTATTGTAAATATAATTGTTTGCATCTACCAACCCCAATTTCCCAGTCCATTCCTTCCCCCATCTCCTCCTTGGAAACCACAAGTCTGATCTCTGTGTCTATGAGTCTGTTTCTGAAGAATCCTACTTTTAATTAGAAGAAATACTTAGATCAAGTTCATGAAATAGCTTTATTTCTGAAAATGAAAGTGTTAGTAGCTCAGTTGTGTCCTGTTCTTTGTGATGCCATGGGTTGTAGCTCGCCAGGCTCCTCTGTCCACAGAATTCTCCAGGCAAGAAGACTGGAGTGGGTTGCCATCTCCTACTCCAGGGGATCTTCCTGACCCAGGGATCGAACCCAGGTCTCACACACTGCTGGCAGATTCTTTACCCTCTGAGCCATCAGGGCTCATATCTTTATTTCTGGGATGTGCTTAACTTCTAGTGGACAGGACTACAGCTGGCCTTAGGCAAAATTGTGAAGTAGGTTAAAATGAATTTCAGTATAATAAGTTTGCTTTTGTCTCCTATTCCTCACTGAATCTTTTACAAACCTACCTGCGTTAACCCAGATTGTCCTGCTGTCTTGGGACTTGTACTCAGTTCAGTCAACTTGCTCCCCAAGTTCTCCCCTGTCCCCTCCCCTCTTCCTCTCAGCCACATGTACCCCTCCCACCATCACCCTGAGACAGGCTGGGCCCTAGGACCCTTTGCTGTGGTGCTGCAATGCTTGCACCTGGACACACCTCTCCTAGAACAACAAAATACAAAGAAACTATACGGGACTAAAAATAAATGTGTGCATTCTCAGTTCAATTCAGTTCAGTTGCTCAGTTGTGTCCAACTCTTTGCGACCCCATGAATCTCAGCATGCCAGGGCCCCCTGTCCATCAACAACTGAGTGCACTCAGACTCACGTCCATCGAGTCAGTGATGCCATCCAGCCATCTCATCCTCTGTTGTCCCCTTCTCCTCCTGCCCTCAATCCCTCCCAGCATCAGAGTCTTTTCCAATCAGTCAACTCTTCACATGAGGTGGCCAAAGTACTGGAGTTTCAGCTTTAGCGTCATTCCTTCCAAAGAAATCCCAGGGCTGATCTCCTTCAGAATGGACTGGTTGGATCTCCATGCAGTCCAAGGGACTCTCAAGAGTCGTCTCCAACACCACAGTTCAAAAGCATCAATTCTTTGGCTCTCAGCTTTCTTCACAGTGTGCATTCTCACTCAGGGCAAATTCTGGACAAAAGATGCAAAGAGACCAAAAGAACCAATTGTTACTTCGGAAGCTCCTGGAGTCAAAAGCAAGTTACTGAGCAAGCTCCCTTGCACACAACACCACCTAAGGGCAAACCACCCAGCCATCCCTCCAGCCCAACTCCTCAACACATCCTATCCCCACTCCGTATAAGGAACAAGCTTGTCCCCACCTTGGGGAGTGAGCAAGCAAGGGAACTGGTTGTTGGTTATCACTCCCTCCTACTGCAGCAGGGACCCCAATACAGCCTTGCCTGAATTTCTTCTCTGGCCTCTGATCAATTTCTATTGATTAAGGAGGTCAAGAATCTCATTAACAATTTTCTCACTCCTTGGTATGTTCTTGATTTTTAACAGGTTTATAGCCCTAGGTGGCTCAGACGGTGAAGTGTCTGCCTACAATGCAGGAGACCAAGGTTCAATCCCTGGGTCGGGAAGATCTCCTGGAGAAGGAAATGGCAGCCCACTCCAGTATTCTTGCCTGGAAAATCCCATGGACAGAAGAGCCTCGTAGGCTACAGTCCAGGGGATTGCAAAGAGTCAGACACAACTGAGCAACTTCACTCACTCATAGCCCTAGGACTCAGAGAGGAATTCCCGTCTCTGAACTCATGTCCAGGACCTAGGGCCCCTGAAAGCCTGCATTGCTAACAATATGTTCAGAATTTAGCTTTATCCATTTGGGGCTGAGTGTTTAAGAATTGATGCTTTTGAACTGTGGTGTTGGAGAAGACTCTTGAGGGTCCCTTGGGCTGCAAGAAGATCAAACCAGTCCATCCTAAAGCAAATCAGTCTTGAATATTTATTGGAAGAACTGACGCTGAAGCTGAAGCTCCAACACTTTGGCCACCTGATGCAAAGAGCTGACCCAGGGTCATTAGGAAAGACCCTGATGCTGGGAAAGATGGAAGGCAGGAGGAGAAGGGGACGACAGAGGACGAGATGGTTAGATGGCATCACTGACTTAGTGGACATGAGTTTGAGCAAGCTCTGGGAGATGGTGAAGGACAGGGAGGCCTGACATGCTGCAGTCCATGGGGTCACAAAGAGTCAGACACGACTGAGTGACTGAACAACAACGACATTTTGGAGTGTGAGCAGGTGTGAAGACAGGGCATGAGGATGAAGGGGAGGATGGGGAGGGAAAAGGTACAGAGGACCAAGAAGACAGATAAGATTGGCATTTCCTGGCATGTGACCCTGGCAGTCTCAGAAAATAACATACATTAGCATGTTGAAGCTTGGAGTTGAGACCTTCCAGTGAACCTTCTTATTTAATCTGTGATGCCCAGAAAGTGCTTAAAGTTCTATAATGACAGGCAGAACTCAAAAGACAATTTATCTATGATTGCTCAACATCTAAAGAGGGGAGTTAACTGGGAAAAAAAAGTAGGTAATCCACTGGCCCTGATAAGTAAGGTTTTAGTCCCCAAAAGAAGAGGCTCATATTACTATTCTAGGGAGAATGGAATGACACAAAAGCAAGTCTCAGGCTTCAAGACGTTTTGTAATAAGGGACATCCCTGTTGGTTCAGCAGCTAAGACTGCTCTCCCGATGCAGGGGCCCAGGGTTCGATCCCTCATTAGGGAAATGACCCCGCACACTGCAGCTAAGACTTGTGCAGCCAAATAAATAAATAAATGGAAATAAATATATAAAAAATACTTTGATAAATAATTATTGAGTGACTGCTGTGTACCAGGTACCAACAATGGAATATGTTTATTCTTTTTTTTCTCAAAATTCACTAAGAGGTGAACATTGTTAGGCATCATTATACTTTTTTAAGAAATTTGCCAACTGTTTTTGACTGCCTGTCAATTTTAGTTGTTAGATGTGAAATTAACAGTGGTGTAATAAGAAAGAATTTAAATCTAACGTGCTGACTCCATCTTCTCCTCCCTTGTGCCACTTAATTATAAAAATCATAAAGTAATTACTGTGGCCTCTAATAATGAACTTCATTTGTAATGGAGAAATTTCTTAATGATTGTTATGTTGTAGTCAATTTTGCTGATGATTTTGGAGGTTGATAAGTGTTGAAAATGACTTGGGAAGTAGTACTGACTTAATCTAGAAAAAATACGCTTCTCCTTGCCTGTGCACACAGGATTTATGCTGTATTTGCAAAACTGAAGTATGGTAAGAAATGCTCTATAATATGTCTTAATTGCAAGAGAACAGACTGTTTATTCTTCTCAAGCATTTACTGAGTTTTTGTTGTGTCAGCAATGATGTGAGACTGATAAGAAATGCTTCAATCATATGACCTGAATTTGTGTAAAAAAGGACTATTAGAGTCCATCTTTTTTTTTTTTTTTATTACACATATTACTTAGCTACGAGGAAGTAAAGTAGTGAGGAAATTTGGCTAAGAATGCAGAACAGAATATATTAATTTGAGGACATGTTTGTGAGGCCCTATAGGGGAAATAGGGGGACAGATGAATCAGAGGACCAAAAAACATAAGAAATCATGCAAATTGGGAAAATTCTCTGTGTTAAAAGAAATAAGTGAAGAAGAGGCAGAGGAGACAGTTACCCAAGGGCAATAAGACAATGTGTCCTAATGGGTGTTTGCATGGAATGAGGGGTTGGTCTGAAAAGTAGGGAGAGTCACCAAAATTATTGGGAGAGTCAGGGGACAGCCAGGGCGATTGAGATGGAGGAGCCTCCTTGGGGCACCGGGAAGCTTGTGGACCAGAGGATGAGCCCACTGGAACACAGGGCTCCTCATGACGAAGCTTGCCTGCAGTGAGCAGACCTAAGCTCCCAGCTACACAGCTTCCGTAGTCACAGCCATTGTCAATGCTAGCTTGCATTCTCATGCTCCACTAGACTCTTCTTCCTTGAAAATATCCCTTCTCATTTCTGTGATCAGATATACCCAATCAGCTCAATTCGGTTCAGTTCAGTCACTCAGTCATGTCCGACTCTTTGCGACCCCATGAATCACACCACACCAGGCCTCCCTGTCCATCACCAACTCCTGGAGTTCATTCAGACTCATGTCCATCAAGTCAGTGATACCATCCAGCCATCTCATCCTCTGTTGTCCCCTTCTCCTCCTGCCCCTAATCCCTCCCAGCATCAGGGTCTTCTCCAACGAGTCAACTCTTCCCATGAGGTGGCCAAAGTATTGGAGTTTCAACTTCAGCATCACTACCTCAAATGAACACCCAGGACTGATCTCCTTTAGGATGGACTGGTTGGATCTCTTTGCAGTCCAAGGGACTCTCAAGAGTCTTCTCCAACACCACAGTTCAAAAGCATCAATTCTTTGGTGCTCAGCTTTCTTCACAGTCCAACACTCACATCCATATATGACCACTGGAAAAACCATAGCCTTGACTAGACAGACCTTTGTTGGCAAAGTAGTATCTCTGCTTTTGAATATGCTATCTAGGTTAGTCATAACTTTCCTTCCAAGGAGTAAGTGTCTTTTAATTTCATGGCTGCAATCACCATCTGCAGTGATTTTGGAGCCCCCCAAAATAAAATCTGACACTGTTTCCACTGTTTCCTCATCTATTTCCCATGAAGTGATGGGACCAGATGCCATGATCTTCATTTTCTGAATGTTGAGCTCTAAGCCAACTTTTTCATTTTCATTTAAGCCTCTTTCACCTTCATCTAAAGGCCCTTTAGCTCCTCTTCACTTTCTGCCATAAAGGTGGTGTCATCTGCATATCTGAGGTTATTGATATTTCTCCCAGCAATCTTGATTCCAGCT
>SJYC01100931.1:0-10766 GCA_006408675.1 Madoqua kirkii
GGAGAGATCTGACAGAATGTGGTCCACTGGAGGAGGGAATGGCAAACCACTTCAGTATTCTTGCCTTGAGAACCCCATGAACAGTCTGAAAAGGCAAAATGATAGGATACTGAAAGAGGGACTCCCCAGGTCAGTAAGTGCCCAATATTCTACTGGAGATCAGTGGAGAAATAATTCCAGAAAGAATGAAAGGATGGAGCCAAAGCAAAAACAATACCCAGTTGTGGATGTGACTGGTGATAGAAGCAAGTTTCGATGCTGTAAAGAGCAATATTGCATAGGAACCTGGAATGTCAGGTCCATGAATCAAGGCAAATTGGAAATGGTCAAACAAGCGATGGCAAGAGTGAACGTCAACATTCTAGGAGTCAGCGAACTAAAATGGACTGGAATGGGTGACTTTAACTCAGATGACCATTATATCTACTACTGTGGGCAGGAATCCTGCAGAAGAAATGGAATAGACATCATGGTCAACAAAAAAGTCTGAAATGCAGTACTTGGATGCAATCTCAAAAACGACAGAATGATCTCTGTTTGTTTCCAAGGCAAACGATTCAATACCACGGTAATCTAAGTCTATGCCCCAGCCAGTAATGCTGAAGAGGCTGAAGTTGAATGGCTCTATGAAGACCTACAAGACCTTTTAGAACTAACACCCCAAAAAGATGTCCTTTTCTTTATAGGGGACTGGATTGCAAAAATAGGAAGTCAAGAAACACCTGGAGTAACAGGCAAATTTGGCTTTGGAGTATGGAATGAAGCAGGGCAAAGGCTAATAGAGTTTTGCCAAGAGAATGCACTGGTCAGAGCAAACACCCTCTTCCAATAACACAAGAGAAGACTCTATACATGGACATCACCAGATGGTCAACACCAAAATCACATTGATTATATTCTTTGCCGCCAGAGATGGAGAAGCTCTACACAGTCAACAAAAACAAGACCAGGAGCTGACTGTGGCTCAGATCATGAACTCCTTATTGCCAAATTCAGACTTAAATTGAAGAAAGTAGGGAAAACCACTAGATCATTCAAGTATAACCTAAATCAAATTCCTTATGATTATACAGTGGAAGTGAGAAATAGATTTAGGGACTAGATCTGATAGAGTGCCTGATGAACTATGGACGGAGGTCTGTGACATTGTATGAGAGACAGGGATCAAAACCATCCCCATGGAAAAGAAATGCAAAAAAGCAAAACAGCTGTCTGAAGAGGCCTTACAAATAGCTGTGAAAAGAAGAGAAGCAAAAAGCAAAGGAGAAAAGCAAAGATATACCCAATACTATGGCTTAGTTACCCCCCAAAGAGTGGCAGATAATCTGTAATTATTCCTTGAGCTACAGATAGTTTTGATAGAGGGTGTGGAGTTCAAACCTTGGAGTGGGAAAGGGTGAAGAGATCTTGGTGTGATGTAGGGGTTAAAACATCAGTAAACTCCCAAGCTTTTAGGTCACCAGGTAATCTGGAGAACATTAATCTTCACCCTGGTCCTGAGCCTCAAATCTTTGCTGATTTGTATCCCTGGGGAGACAAAGAGTGACAGGGTGAGGAGTGTGGGGGCTCCTAGAGGAAGTAGAGGAGGTGTTGCAGATGCTGATGACTTGAAAGGGAAGAAGGGCGCCTGCTGGGATGTGACTCTTTTTTTAAAAAGCTTTTCTTTTTCAGTGTGGACTATTTTTAACATCCCTAATTGAATTTATTACAATATTGTTTCTATGTATATATGTATGTGTGTGTGTGTGTATATATATATATATATATATGAGGCATGTGGGATCTTAGCCCCCTGACCAGGGATCAAACCTGCACCTCCTGCATTGGAAGGCAGTCTTAACCCCTGGACCACCAGGGAAGTCCCTAGGACATGACTCCGATCCCAGCTGGTTGAAGGTTGGGAATGCACTAGGGTCAGAAATGTTTGGGAAAATTCTATACCTGTCATGAAGCTGTTCTTTGGAGAAGTGATCTTATGCTTTGACAGAAACTTTTCATTTGGCCAAGTCTCTCTTCTGTCAAACTATCTGCAGCAACGTTCCATTTTAGGAGCAAATCTTGTGCAGTTTCAAGGGAAATTGAAGACAGGGAAAAGACAGACTTATAATAATCTAGCTTCTTTGACAGAAACTTTTCATTTGGCCAAGTCTCTCTTCTGTCAAACTATCTGCAGCAACGTTCCATTTTAGGAGCAAATCTTGTGCAGTTTCAAGGGAAATTGAAGACAGGGAAAAGACAGACTTATAATAATCTAGCTCTGAAGTTCAGAGAGGGAAATGGCAACCCACTCCATTAATCTTGCTTGGAAAATCCCATGGACGGGGGAGCCTGGTGGGCTGCCATCTCTGGGGTCGCACAGAGCCGGACACGACTGAAGCAAATTAGCAGAAGCAGCAGCTATGAAGTTACTGGGGCTTGGGTTGGAGACCCAGCAGGTGGAGTGATAACAGCTTATCTGAACATGGAGGATATATGAGATGTGAAATGGAAATCCATTCTGGTGACTCCCAGATGCTGGTCCAGGGCTCAGCTGGATCATAGAACAATACAGGTCTGTGAGGGTCCTTGGGGGTGATTCTGAGGCAGATTGAAGGTCAGTTCAGTCATGTCCGACTCTTTGTGACCCCATGGACTGCAGCACGCCAGGCCTCCCTGTCCATCACCAACTCTAGGAGCTTGCTCAAACTCATGTCCATCAAGTCGGTGATGCCATCCAGCCCCCTCATCCTTTGTCATCCCTTTTGAAAGTAGGAGCCATTTACCATGGTTCAGAGGGCTCAGCCTTGGCTTCTGATTAGAATCACCTGGTGAACTTGAAACAGGTGGTGCTGGGCATACCCCACCCTGTACCATTTACATGAGTCTTCAGAAGGAGCTCACACATACTAGTAAAAAGAAATCTCCCAGGTGATTCTAATGAGCAACCAAGTTTGAGAACCATGGCTGTAGACCATGATGGTTGTTAGACTTCAGACTTCATGTTCTCAGAGCTCAGAAAAATAGCAGGGAGAAGCACCTCCCACAAAATGCTCCCCACCCCTCCACCACTGACAAAATCATGTGGCAGATGATAAGCGAGGCTAAAATATTTGGCATTTGTTACTTTCATTTTTAGAAGCACATAGAACTTGTTGGGGGAAAATTGGTTTAATACCTAATTCAAAATATCAGGATAGTGATATCTAATGTCGAATTTAGATGCTTACTCAGAATTTCAGTATCTTCCTCCCTCTCCCACCCCTTTTGGTGAATATTATTTAAAGCAAAATGCAGAGAGATACTTTTCAGTAGCCTTTTAATAATTTCCAGAGTCTTCAGAGCTATAAATTGGATGATTTGGTGATGGCATAGAGGAGCTGGTGAGTAGAGGGTGTGGCAACTCAAGAAATATAATTATTCCTCCTCTTGCTTTCTGGTAGATTTGGAAAAAGACAAAAGCTCAAAACCTGACCCAGCATATAATTGAGACTTTCAGAACAATGTGAAATAATTATCACAATTACCCGTGTGCTGAGTTGAAGCAGATCTTTTTATATTCCTGTCTGACCTCAAATCTAGAGCTTTTTCACCCACTTCCCTGATCTGAGGTGTAAACATTCAACTTCCCAGGAGGATGGAGAATCTCAGCCTAGCTCAGACCCAGCCACACAGACCAGAGTGTTTTGAGTCCTCAGACCTCCCTTTCTTCCTGGCACGTTATGGCTCACGGTGAACTGAAGGAGAAGGGAAAGCCCACAGGAAGACTGAGAAAGAACCACACAGAAGCCTAATCTTGGCCTCCACTGTCTCCACACAGGTGAGTCCATCCTTGTTTCAAGGCTAGCAGGTAGGGAAGAGGGATGGGGAAATGACAGGTTACAGTCCATAGGGTCACACAGAGTCGGACACAACTGAAGTGACTTATGCCCGCTCCCCAACTGCACACAGACATTCTTCTGAGTAAAAGGTGTCATTTTCTGCAAATGAATCCCCTTAAATTTAAATAATGAAAAGATAAACCTAAAGTCCCTTCAGTGTTTTCTTGGAATCTCAAAAAACCTAATGCAATAAGTGAAAATGTGTATAGAGAATATTCAATATAAAGTCTTAATGAAAATGTAACCTATTTAACCTAAGAGGGAGTTCCCTGGTGGTCTAGTGGTTAAGACTTCGCCTTTCAGAGGAGGGAGTACAGGTTGATCCCTGCTTGGAGAGCTAAGATCCCATATGCCTCAGTGCCAAAAAACAAAAACAAAAAACAAAACAGAAGCAGTTTTAAAAAAAAGTTCTTATAATGGGGGGAAAGCAACCTGAAAATAGAGTGCTATGAAGGATCAGCACCATTTCAAATTAAAACATGGACCCCACAGTAGAGACAGAGCCTGAGGGCCACATGGAAATCACAACTTGCGGTTTAAACTGTGTCCCAGTGGTCTTTATTTTTGACAATGATCTTTTAGTTTGTGATCAGTAGATTCTCCATTTCATAACACTTGTCTCTGAGATAAGCCATCATAAAATAATTTGGATCTTAATCTTTCATACCGAGGAATAGGCCATTTTGCTAATTCCATAATTGTATCACCAAATAAGAGTTTATTCAATTTGTTAGAAATTTTTGAATCTCACTTGATATTTGGCTGTCTTTGCTTGCCAAATGAATTGTAGTGAATGACCTAATTTAAGTAAATGAATTTGAAAACAATCTCAGATCAAATAGGTCTGTGACTGAGAGGTAGAATATTAGATTACCCTGTTCCCAGTACCCGCAAAATCCCATTTTTGGGCTTGTGTGCTGTGCTAAGTCGCTTCAGTTGTGTCCAACTCTGTGATACTATGGACTGTAGCCCATCAGGCTCCTCTGTCCATGGGATTCTCCAGGCAAGAATGCTGAGTGGGTTGCTCTTTCCTTCTTCAGGAGATCTTACTGACCCTGGGATCGGACCCACATCTCTTATGTATCCTGCATTGAAAGGCAGGTTCTTCACCACTAGCGCCACCTGGGAAGCCCCATTTTGGGGCTTGGAGCGCTATTAACAAACGTCACTTTCTAATGAGACCTTCGTTGGTCCTCAGTCAGCTCCCAAAATTAGCTAGATGAAGCAAGTTGAGAATAATATAGCAGTGGGAATTTGAAGGCCAATGCTATGTTTGATAAGCAAACATGGGACCGGATGTTCAGTTCCTATTTTTAAAGGACTGGAAAGTTAGACACGTCCATCCTGGCAGCTTTGGCTCTACATGCCTGCCCTATTTGTTTCTGATCACATCCGATTGTCCCTGTACATAATGAAAGTGAAGGGGCCTGTCTATTTTGGGCAGCCTGTGAATGCAGTCCTAGTACATGCTGCCTTCAGCTCTCCCCTGCTGAAGGACCTGAGCCTACTTATAAACAAAAAAGATAACAAAAAGACTATTATTTTTAAAAACTGTATTGGAGTATAGTTGCTGTACAATGTTGTATTAGTTTCTGCTGCACAGCAAAGTAAATCACTATATGTTTATTTATTTGTTGTTTGTTGTTCAGTTGTGTCCAACTCTTTCCAATCCCGTGGACTGCAGCATATCAGACTTCCCTGTCCTTCACCATCTCCTGGAGTTTGCTCAAATTCATGTCCGTTGAGTCGATGATGCCATTCTCTGTTGTCTCCTTCTCCTCCTGCCCTCCGTCTTCCCCAGCCTCAGGGTCTCTCCAAAGTGTTGCTTCTTCATATCAGGTGGCCAAAGTATTGGAGCTTCAGCTTCAGCGTCAGTCCTTCCAATGAATATTCAGGGTTGATTTCCTTTAGGATTGACTGGTCTGATCTCCTTGTTGTCCAAGGGACTCTCCAGAGTCTTCTCCAGCACCACAGTTCAAAAGCATCAGTTCTTTGTCACTCAGCCTTCTTTATGGTCCAGTTCTCACATCCATACATGACTACTGGAAAAACCATACCTTTGACTATATGGACCTTTGTCAGCAAAGTGATGTCTCTGCTTTTTAATACACTGTCTAGGTTTGTCATGGGCTTCCTAGGTGACTCCAGTCGTAAAGAACCCGCCTGACAATGCAAGAGACAGAAGAGTCTGGGGTTCGATGCCTGGGGAGATCCCTCCAAGGGATTGAAAAGTTGTTGCTGAACGAAAAAACTCCAGGATTCTTGGCCTCCGGAGGAAAAGAATTCTATCCGGGGCCAGAGACGAGGCTTGATCGCTCAGAGCTTTTGTATAATAAGGTTTTGTTAAAGTATAAAGGAGATAGAGACAGCTTCTGACATAGGCATCAGAAAGGGGCAGAAAGAGTACCCCCTGCTAGTCTTCAGCTGGATATTATATAGTCACTAGGAGTCTGTTAATGAAAGAAAGGAATGTCTTAAAACTCAGAATGGCGACAGGCCCCTCATCCATAAGATGCATTTTGGGATAATCTTGGCAATGGTTCATCCTGGGCCATAAAATGATTAACTTGAATCTTGTAGAAGGACAGATTACCATACAAATAGTTTCGTTTACACAGATTAGGGGAACAATATCTGAGTATAACATACTGGTTTGTCAAGTAGGTTCTGAGCCATTAGGCGGAACAGACTTGAACACAAAGTTTGGGGTAAATGTGTAGTACATTAGCATAGCTTAAGACAAACATTTCCATAAGAAAAATGCATTGGTTAACTCAAGGTTTGAGAATAGTTAACTTCAGGTGAAACCAGGTGTCATTATGGCAACACAATATTTTAAGAGAAACCTCCTTTTAAATTTGTATAGGGAAGGAAAAAAATATCACTAGTTTGTTTCCTCCTGTGCTTAAGAGAGATAAAAATGTCTGACACTTGCACGCTATTTCCGCTATTTCCTCCTTTTGGAGACCCCTGGCCTTCCTGCCTGTTACCCTCTCATTCCCTCCTAGAGCCTCCCTCCATGGGAGATCCCCTGGAATAGGGAATAGCAACCCACTCCAGTATTCTTGCCTGGAGAATCCCGTGGACAGAGGAGTCTGGCAGACTATACTCCACAGGGTTGCAAAGAGTTAGAAATAACTGAAGCAACTTAGCACATAGGTTGGTCACAGCTCTTCTTCCAAGGAGTAAGTGTCTTTTAATTTCATGGCTGCAGTCACCTTCTTCAGTGATTTTGGAGCTCAAGAAAATAAAGTCTTTCACTGTTTCCATTGTTTCCCCATCTATTTGCCATGAGGTGATGGATACCAAGATCTTAGTGTTTTGAATGTCAAGTTTTAAGCCAGCTTTTTCACTCTCCTCTTTCACCTTCATCAAGAGGCATAACATTCAGATGGCAAATGAATTCATTCATTCTTTAAAATTGTATGTTTCTTCTGCTGTGTCTCCTATGCATCCACCGTGTGTTGCCCTGGCCTCCTGGTGTGTCATCAGGGAAGACAGCAAACAAATTCCTTGCCTCCACGAGTCTCACATTCTAGTTGAAGGAGCAGAAAAGAAACAGACAGACATCTTTCAGGTAAATATGCATTTCAAAGAAAAATAAAGCAGAGCAAAGTTGCTGGATGGGAGGCTATTTGAAATGGTGCTCTCAGCTACTGTGTCTTTGGGGAGAGGACACATGTGGGTATGGGGAGGATCGAGCAAAAATTTTGGGAACTGTTCTGAACAACAGGAGCACTGAAAGGTGGACTGGACCTTGGTGTTTCAAGAAATGCAGTTAGACTGGAGCAGAGGGGCAAGAGGAATAACATTAAGAACTGATTCTCAATATGTGTCTTTGTGTCTATATTCAGTCATTTAGTCGTATCTGACTCTTTGTGACCCCATGGACTGCAGCACGCCTGGAGTTGGAATGAAAATCGATCATCTAGAGTCCTGTAGCCACTGCTGAGTTTTCCAAATGTGCTGGCATACTGAGTGCAGCCCTTTAACCTCATCACCTTTTAGGATTTGAAATAGCTCAGCTGGAATTCCATCACCTCCACTAGTTTTATTTTAGTAATGCTTCCTAAGACTCACTTGATTTCATATTCCAGGATGTCTGTGCTACTCCAAAAAAAATGTTCTAAGTCTGACCCTGGTGTGCCTAATTCCAGGAAAATGGCCACTCTTGTAAACAACTGCTCTGGGTACTAGAGAAATCCCTGAAATACACTTATTAATGAAGATGGCTATTATAGTTCACGTGTGCATTGCCTCATGTGGATTTTTAAACATTAACATGATTCTAAGATTCATTTATTTGGTCCCAAATATCAGTTGATTACAAGTGTTCTTTTCTTTTTTTAAAAAAGTATTATCTATTTGGCTGTTCCAGATCTTTGTTGCACCATGCAGGTTCTTTTAGTTGGTGCATATGAGATCTAGTTCCCTGAACAGGGGTTGAACCCAGGCCCCCTGCATTGGGAATGCAGAGTTTTACCCACTGGATCATCAGGGAAGTTCTCAAGTATTCCTTTCTAAGTCAGTTCAGAATGCATTTTCCAACAACTGTAGTGCTTATGCATGCGGGTGTGCTAAGTCGCTGCAGTTGTGTCTGACTCTTTGCAACCCCATGAACAGTGGCCCTCCAGGCTCCTCTGTCCATGGATTCGCCAGGCAAAAATACTGGAGTGGGTTGCCATGCCCTCCTTCAGGGAGTATTTCCGACTTTGGGATTGAAGCTGCGTCTCTTATATCTCCTGCACTGGCAGGCAGATTCTTTACCACTAGCGCCAGTTTTCCAGAATGACCTTCAAAGTCCTGTTTGGCACCTCTGTACTTGATGGTATTAATAATAGTACATAGCCAGGATGATAGCATTATTTCTATGAGGAAGTCAACTCTGGCTTCCACTCAGTGGGGTCTGTTCACACCCTCCTCTCTCCTGTTCTGCATTCAGCTCATTCTGGTTCTGCTGCTTTGTAGCCTCAGAAGCAGCATCCAACAGTGAGGTTTCCAGGGTTCTTGTGGTATCAGAGAGAGCCCTAAGCCATCAAACAGGGCTCTGATAATCAAAATGGCAGTAGGGAATCACACACGTACTTCCCCAGAACCATCAGGAAGGGACACGTGTCCTCAGCTGTGCAAGGAAATGGGACGTACTGTAAGTCCCCTACCTATGAACAGGTTCTGTTCTGAAAGTGCATTCGTTAAGTCCAACAAAGTTAGCTTAGGTACCCAAGAACATAGTAGGCTAAATACTGCTGCTTTAATGCTTGCTTCCAGACCTCCTGGGCTTGAAATAAAGATTCTGTACTTCTGTACTCTATTCAGTACTGCACAGTAAAGTACACAAAAGCACACCCATTTGTAGAGAATGCACACACATGACAATGTACACCAGACACAGGAACTAACTTATGTGACATCTGAGCACACATTCACATCTTTGAAAGTTCGCAGCGTGAAGGTTCGTATGTAGGGAACTTCCTATGAAGATGATGGGGAAGCAAGCAGCAGAGAAGGGGAAAGAATCACTGATTCTGAATCACTCCCTACAGCACTGTAGGAAGTCATCCAGCTAGTACTTCTCTGTGGCCAACACTAGGGAGCACCATTGTAGCTGAAGGTGTGCCCCTCACTAAGAATCCAATGCCCTTGGAGTTGTACAAGTGGAGGCTCTGCAGAAAATCAGAGGAAGAGACTCTTGATGAGACACGGATGTCCAGGTAAGAGATGTTTATATATCAGGCATTTTAACGTTGTAAATGACCTTACAAACTTTTATTAATATTTTATAACATTATCCATGTGTTTAAAAAAGTATACATTTAATAAACCAGGAGAAACAGTAGGATTATCTGGCTTCATGCTTTTTCATAGACCAGATTTTATGACCTCAAGTGATATTTTTCTCTCCAGAAGTGCATTTTGGATGCAACCTTCTGGTTGCATTGAGGATGAAAGCAGAGAAAGCTAAGCTTGGATACAAAAAGGATAATTAAGAAGTGATTGAAACAATGCAGGTAAGAGATGTTCAGAGCCTGATGTTGGGCAGGAAAATTGACAATGCTTAGGTTGTAAAATTGAACAGGCTTGAGAAATCTGACAGGAAGGCAAAGAAGAAGAGTAGCAAAGGGTGCTCACTGGCTCTTAGCCAAATAAGCAGGTGAAAGAGAACACTGATGAAGGAACAGTTGGGGTGGCAGGGGAGATGGTGAGCTCACTTCTAGACATGCTGAGTCAGATGCATCCAGGAAATATTGTATGGAAAGATGCAGCAAGCTTGGAGGTCAGTGAAGAGTCTAGAGTTGCAGACAGTGATCCAGGTATCACATGCAGGTGACAGCTAAGCCAGGAGAACGCAAGGAACTTGCACTTCCAGTTTATAGAGGACAGGATGTCTAGGAAAGAATCTCGAGGCTCAGCAACATTTAATTGTCAGAGAGAGAAGAGGTACTGGCAAGAGTTTATATACTGGAAAATCAAAGGGTGTTTCTTTAACTGGGTTTACAAAGACACAAACCAGTCTATCTGCTCCCCAACTACTTAAAATGACTCAGTGATGACTGCTGAGACTACTCACAATGAACAGGGAAGCCTGCTGTGCTGCAGTCCATGGGGTCACAAAGAGTCAGACGTGACTTTCGACGGAATAACCACAACAAAACAATTAATACAGAATAAGTTGCTGCTTCTTCCTTTAAACTATTACTGAAATATATCCTTATGTAATAGTGTGCAAAGAATTTAGCACAAAACAGGATTAAATAGTCTTTGGTGATCTTTTAGAAGAGACTTTTAAAAGTTATAAATATGTACCTTGACTTGAAAAGTCTTGTTGCAGAAACAGTAGACTTATTTCTGTCAATTTCATATTGTTTTAATTACTCCTGATAACAGTGTTAAAATTTCCATATTTTTGAC
>SJYC01100932.1:0-35112 GCA_006408675.1 Madoqua kirkii
AATGACTATGCGATGATGGAAATATATTATTATTAAGTTTAATATTATGTAAATTTTTAAAAATTAAGGATTTAAAAAAACTGTTTTCCAGCTGTAGCTTTCAGTGAGAACATGTGATTGTAAAATTCTTTCTATATATTTTGTGTGTGCCAGGATTTAAAATCTGACTGTCAGATTTATTATGTAAGTCATTTTTATGTCAAAGGCTACACTCATAAATAGAAAAATCATTCCACAATTTTATTTTCTAGCTTTCTATTTTTGAACATAATAAAAAATTATCAGTATTTCATTCATGACTGAAGACCTAGGCTCAGTTCTGTTTTAACATGTGTGATTCCAAGATTTCAACAGAGCTATGGTTTTACAAGTTCTGATTCCTCTTGCTTTAGTAGTCATTGACATCACCATGACAGGAGCCACTGGCTTGTAGGCAGAGGAAAACCATCTTGTAAGCAATCACTGCATGCCTGTACTCCCACACTAACTGGAGGCTGGATGATGAGGGGTCCACAGTAAGCGTATTTCAGGTTCTTCTCAAGGCAGCCTCTAGAGGGCAGAGAAATCACAAGCCTGTTAGCAATTCTGTACAGATATTCAGGATTCTACATCCTTTCTTTAATGCTATTCTGCTTTTCAACTTCATTTCAAATTGATGTTTTCATGATTTATTTTTACCAAATTTCAAAGTTACAAAAGAATAGTCTTAGTCCCCAGAAACAACTAACACTACCCTACCCAACAACCCAACATCACCAATTCCTTATATATCTTTCCGGAGGCAGTGGTGTGTGGTGTGTGTGTGTGTGTGTGTGTGTGTGTGTGTGTGTGTGTGGTGTATCACCCTGTCTTCTCCCTTGAAGTGAAAGTGTTAATCACTCAGTTGTGTCTGACTCTTTGAGACCCCATGGACTGTAGGCTCCTCTGTCCATGGAATTCTCTAGGCAAGAATACAGGAGTGGGTGGCCATTTCCTCCTCCAGGGGATCGCCACTGCTCAGGAACTGAACCCAGGTCTTTTGCATTGACATGTGGATTCTTTGCCATCTGAATCATCGGGGAAGCCCCATCTTCTCCCTTATTTTTATACAAACGGTTACCTCCATATACGTTATTCTGTATCTCGCCTTTTCCACATAATATTGCTTTGGATAAAATTCAGTGTAAGGATAGAGAGCTTTCTTGTTTATGACTGCAAATTCTAGCTATAGGGTGCATAATTTTCCAACTAATACTTCAGTGAAGGGCACTTAACTGTTTCTACAGTGCTACTGGAGCTTAGACATGACAATTTCACTAGCGATAGCAATAGCTCCACCTGAGTCCTATCTTACAGTGTTTTGGAGGCTGTTCTTAATTTTGCTGGGGAAGGTGGGGGAAATGATACTGAACTTGATTTTTAAAACGCCTCCTTCAAATTTTAAATTCCCTCTGTAAACTAAGTCTTTCCCGATAAAGCCTCTCCGTTCCCCTCCCAGCCCCTCTACCTCCCCCTGCCCCCTAACAAGACACTGCTTTCTCTGTAGGCAAGAAGAGTGCTGAGAATTGTTCTTCTCGTGTTTGCTTCTTCCAGGTCATTTCATCTCCTCCCCAAACACCTATTCTTAAATCTCAAGTCACTGGGCTTTTTTTCATTGCTTCACTTCTCTTCATTGCTGGTATTCTCCTCCAACCCCCAGATCACATTCCTTCATTTCTATTTTCTTAAGTTCCCGAATGACTGTTATTCTCTTCAACTCTATTTTTTTTCCAGTGATTGGCTATTTTAATATCTACACAGGTGAAAATTTCACATTCTGCTCTGGTTGAAATGGATTTCTAAGGACATACAGTAAAGATCTAGGCAAACAAGGTGAGAAAGGGCTAAAATTAAGGTTTTGTGACTAGGAAAGCACGGTGTGAAATTCGAGTTAAATTGGGACAAGATCTTGGCCAAATATAACTTTCTTTCTTCTTTCCCTCCTTCTTTTCTATTGAAGATTATTGACGTGTGTGTGTGTGTGTGCATGTGCACACCTGAGCGCTTAAGTCGCTTCAGTCATGTCTGACTCTTTCAAGACCCTGTGGACAGTAGCCCACCAGGCTCCTCCGTTGATGGGATTCTCCAGGCAAGAATACTAGAGTGGGTTGCCATTTCCTGCTCCAGGGGATTTTCCTGACCCAGGGATCGAACCGACATCTCTTATGTCTCCTGCATTGGCAGGCGGGTTCTTTACCACTAGCACTACCTGAGAAGCCCATGATTGACATGCATTATGCTGAATATTGGAGAAGGCACTGGCCCCCCACTCCAGTACTCTTGCCTGGAAAATCCCTTGGATGGAGGAGCCTCGTAGGCTGCAGTCCATGGTGTCGTGAAGAGTCGGCCGCGACTGAGCAACTTCCCTTTCACTTTTCATGTTCATGCATTGGAGGAGGAAATGGCAACCCACTCCAGTGTTCTTGCCTGGAGAATTCTAGGGAAGATGGAGCCTGGTGGGCTGCCGTCTCTGGGGCTGCACAGAGTCGGACATGACTGAAGCGATTTAGCAGCAGCAGCATACTGAATATTAGATTGGAGTGTACAACATAATGATTTGATGTTTGTATACACTGCAAAATAACAATTTTATTTAGACTCTATTGGGTAGATGATGAAAGTCTCAAATATTTTCATTGTTGGAGTAACAGGCTAAACTTTGTGTTTATGAAGATTACTCTGATTGTATTGTAGAAGATCGATTGGAGAGAATTGTTGGTCATGGATTCTACCCAGCTAAAGAGGTGTATTTCTTGGTGGCACATTCTTATTTGGATGATGTATTTGTTCATCGTGCCACAGCCTGGGTTTTGGAGGTCAAGGTAAACATATCCTGATTGGCACTGTCACCCCTCACCCAGGCTGGAGTTGTGCTCACTGGTGAAATATCTTCAGGGCATCCAAGATAAATTAGGTAGGTAGGATACCATAGCCCTGTGGGCCCCCTCCCCTAAGCAGAGTAGAACTAGGGGGAATTTTACTTTAATTTCTCTGAAGATGGGTGGGAGTAGGAACTGTAATGTAGTAGATAAGTGTGTAGTTTTGAAGCCAGGAAGCCTGGGTTCAATCTGAGGTCTGTCTTCCAGTTGGCTATGGGATCTTGACTTCCCTGGTGGCTCAGTGGTGAAGAATCCACCTGCCAATGCAGGAGATGTGGGTTCCATCCCTGGATGGGGAAGATCCCCTGGAGAAGGAAATGGCAACTCACTCCAGTATTCTTGCCTGAAAAATCCCATGGACAGAGGAGCCTGGAGGGCTACATTCCTCGGGGTTACAAAGAGTCGGACATGGCTGAGCACGTGCACATATATGCACACATAGGTCACTTGAGAGACCAGATTCAAGCTTCTAGAAGAAATAACAGTAGGAGAAAAAACGATTACAGCCAATCGCAACATAGATTTTCTTCATCAGCATGGAGTTGGCATCACGACAGTAGACACAATCACACTGATTTTTGTAAAGAGAGAAACAAGTATTAAAGCTTGGGAGAAAATAAGTAAGCACAAGTTGTGCCAGCCTAAAGGCTGGCATTTATCTCCAGCAAATACTGGGGCATTCGTGCCCAGAGATTTCTAGAAGCCCTCCCTCCTTGCCCTCTTGCTTCAGTTCCTGATGCCCTATCTCCCTCAGTGGCTACGCCGTCTGTCATCCTGGAGGTCTGACCTCTCACTTGCCTATGCACATGCTCTTCGTTACCTAGTAACTTCAACTGTCAAGCCTGAGCCTAGCTGGCGACCAGTTGTCAGCATCATTATTATTCTCGGTACAATATCAGAATGGACCTAGTGAGAAATTTTCCTCAAAAGAGATAATACAATGGCTATTTTCTTTTGTCTCCCATTTATGCTGGTTTAGGGGCAGGAACATATATTTGCTGTTTAAATGTTTTATTTTGGTAAGTGCATTTGCTCACGTAATATGGGTCTGGAAATGAGTCTGGAAATAACTTCTAAAGCTCTCTGATCTCTAACCTTTTTATTTCCATGGAGGACTATTGTTAAACCAACCAGCACATAAGCTCATGGACCCTATTTTTACCAACTCTGATGTCTTATTAAAAGCAAGAGCATGATGTTTTAAGCCTCAGTCAGAAGAAATTCCTTGGGAAAATAATTTTTAGGTTGTTTCCCCTGGTTTTGGGAGTAGGTCATCGAAAGGACACAACCTTAAGTTCAACTACAAGCTGGATCTGAGTGATCAGAGGCTCCTCACTCCTGCTCCTGACTTGAAATCAATGTTCTGCCCCTGTTCCCACAGCGGTAACTGTTCCAAGGACACAGTCATGAGGGAAGAAGATGTCGTTGAGACCATGTGGATGGTATACATCGTAGAACCCCATGAAAACTTCTACGTAAACTTGTAAGATTCTGGTGGGCAGGTGTAGAGATCTACTTGTCTTGCCGTACCCCAGACAAGCCGCATAAGTAAGTTCCCTTGCTTATTGGACCTGCCACCTGCCAGTCTGGATGGTCTACATCTTTCTTCCATCTCTCCTTGCCTTCTGTGCATGGGGCCAATTTTGCAAACCAGTACTGGTCAGGTGCAGGAAACAGTGCTTTAGGCTTCTTGTGCCTCAGGCTCTTGGCAAGCTTAGAAATTCTCAGTCTCAATACTGTGAAAGAGTGAGGGAGGAAGCTGACTGCAAATCTAAGTATTTGGTGCATTTTGCGTGCAAAGTACCGATAGTATTATATATTATTCAGGAGCACTATTTGAGTGCTTTGGAGGTTAACAGAGAAAGAGACTTCCAAAATGATTCTGTCTGAGCTTTTCTCATGAGGGTCATATGTCTATCATAATAACTCGTTCACTCTGCTACAACCTAATAAGGGTGCATTGTTTAGTTATTAAGAACATTAACGAGGAACAACAGGATACTGAGTGTGTGTTCTTCTCCCATGCTTGATGTGCTGATGGAACATGACATCCAGGCTTACATGTCTGACACTTGATTGAGAGTGGGGACCTCTCAATCAAGTGTCAGAATTCAGAGATATTTCAAGATTCAGTGGGCTTCCCCAGTGGTGCTCAGCAGTAAAGAATATGCCTGCAGTACAGGAGCCACGGGAGATGTGGGTTCAATCCCTGGGTCGGGAAGATCTCCTGGAAGAGGGCATGGCACCCTACTCTGTATTCTTGCTTGGAGAATCCTCATGGACAGAGGAGCCTTGTGGGCTACAGTCCATAGAGTTGCAAAGAGTCAGACATGACTGAATTTACTTAGCATGCACACATGCCCAAAATTCGTATATTAATAGCTCAGAGAAAAAGTTAAACAAGAGATGTACTAAAATGGATAGATGCTGCTTCAACTCCTCTAATTCTTTTGGAAATTCACTTTACTAATTGTATTTCTCAGAACTGAATAGATCTCTTCTGGTAGCACATTAATGTTCAATATTATTATGGATGTGTGATGACTTGAGGCACCTCCAGTAAATCACTCTCAACAGCAAAGAGCCCAAGGATATGAGTTCTGGAGGCAGCTCCGCTTCTGACATCCCCTCTGGGCATTCATTTGAGTGAAGCTGTTTTCTCTCCTCTGATGCCTAAAAACCTAGTTTACCAGGTCTCTCGACTTCCCCTTCTTCCCCAGTAGTAACCCCTCTCTGACCCTGTTTACGGTAAGGCAGCCCAAAGGGTCAGTTCAGGTGCAGAGCCATTCATTATGTTACTGTGAGGAAATTCCAGGGTACGAGCTAGGTGGTTGAGGTAAATTACAGGCAGAGTATCTCATTACTCAGTTTAACAACTGTTCTGAGCACAAAACATTCTTTCAGGCATTCTCTGTCATCATTCTCATTACTAGTCCCAAAGCCAATTTCTAGACTATTTTTTGTATTACCTAGTTCTGAGTTATCTCTGAGACCCCAAGATTCCTGGGGACTTGGGACCTTTTGAATTCTGGGTCCCTAGTCTGCCCCTTCAGCCTCTTAGTTGACTGGTGGGTAAGAGAGCTGTGAGTTTGGACTTCCTTAGTGGCCCAGTGGCTGATTCTGCACTCCCAGTGCAGGGGGTCTGGGTTTGATCCCTGGTCAGAGAACTAGATCTGACATGCAGCAACTAAGACTCAGCAGTCAAATGAATTTAAAAAAGAGAGAGTGAGAGCTGTGAGTTAACAGAATGGAAAGAACCCGCCTGCCAAGTAGGAGATGCAGGTTTGGTCCCTGGGTCTAATAGATCCAGAGAGGGAAACGGCAACCTCCTCCAGTGTTCTTGCCTGGAGAATTCCATGGACAGAGGAGCCGGGTGGGCTATAGTTCATAGGGTCACCAAAGTGTCAAACACAACTTAGTGACTGAACAACAACAATTGGTTAGTTAGTCAAACTTTTGATGAAACATTCTCTAATTCAATTTCTCTCTTTCTTCATATCTGATATTAATCTGATCCCCTTTCACTCTCATCCTGATGAGTTGAATGAGCATTGAAATTGGAACCCAGAAAACTTGAGTGTGAGCCCTAGACTTGCTATTTACTAGTGGTTGTGCCTGGGAAATTTCTTTAATTCTTTGAGCCTCAGTTTTCTCATTGAGAACATGGAGAGACTGTTGCCTTTCTTTCTTTATAGGGTTGTTGTGAAGATCATAATGAAGGCCACAGACATGTTTAGCTTCATATTTTACCATAGGAGACTATGATTCCATGAAAAAGACAGCTCTAAATGTGATAGAGATTTGACTAAGAAATGAAACATGGCTGAAAGGCATGTGGATTGACTATGGTCCATCATGCCTAAATCTGAGTGACTTAGTAAGGTCAGAAAAATAGCATTTTATAAGAGCACCACAGGATTTCCAGATCAAACACACATTGCACAGCATATGGGCCTATTTATACTAAAAAGTTACTCATTATTTAGTTGAAACTCAATTTAATGTGGGTTTCCCTGATAGCTCAGTTGGTAAAGAATCTGCCTGCAATGCAGGAGACCCCAGTTCAATTCCTGGGTCAGGAAGATTCGCTGGAGAAGGGCCTAGGAGAAGGGATAGGATACCCACTCCAGTATTCTTGGGCTTCCCTGTGGCTGAGCTGGTAAAGAATCCTCCTGGGAATCTTGTATTTTACTTGCTCAAGCTGGTGATCCTACACAGGTGATCCTCATGAGTGAGCTGCTTTTGAAACTTCTGACCTGGATCTTGAGCAGGGCCTCATTGAGAGCCAGGAAAATGGGGTGACTGACTCTGTGGCAGGACTTCAGATGCCATGGTGAGAAGATCGTGGTGTCTTCCTATGAGAATAGATAGTCCTGCCTCACCACCCACAGCTGTGACATTTTCTTCTTAGAATTGTATACACTGCAAATGTAAACAACCAAGGAAAAGATAGAGAAGCATCAGGCAAGTATCCATTATTTACATTTGACTAGTAGTCAGACAACCTAGAAAGTAGTTAAAAAAAAATTTTTTTGGAGTGCAATTGCTGTATAATATTGGGTTAATTTCTGCTATATGACACAGTGGATCAGCTGTATGTATACACATATCCTCTCTTCCTTGGATTTCCTTCCCCTTTAGGTCACCACAGAGTGCTGAGTAGAGTTCCCTGTGCTATATAGTAGGTTCTCATTCAGTTCAGTTGCTCAGTCGTGTCCGACTCTTTTCGACCTCATGAACTGCAGCATGCCAGGCCTCCCTGTCCATCACCAACTCCTGGAGTTCATAAGAATACTCAAAGATTTTGAAAAGATCACACTAACATAGATATTATTACACAGTTTAATGAAGTGGAGATTATCCTAGAATTCAAGATCGGTTTAACATATAAAATTAATTAATGTAAAGGATCATATTAATACAATAAAACATTCAAACAAATATTCACCTTAGTGTTTAAGGAAAAAAAAAACATTAGAATAAAATTTAAAGCACATTTTGATAAAAACTCTTAACATACTATGAATAAAAGAAAACTTCCATAACCTGATAAAGGCCCCTAGAAATTCGTAGCTAACATAATGCTTAATAGTGCAAAACCAAATACTTTTCTCCTAACACTGGGAAGACTTTGCTTTCTTCACTTCTACTCATAATTGTACTTGAGGGTCTAGAAATTAAGCAATACAGATCAGAAATAAAATTGATCCATTTGTAAATGCCTCAGTCTCATGTGCAAATGCCCATGGAACACACACACACACACACACACACACACACACACACAGATGCACAAATACCCCCCCCCCCACATACCCATACACACATACAACTAACAGATGTTTTAGCACTGCCACAGGATGCAAGATAAACACACAGAGTCAACGCACTTTCTATGCACTTAGGAAAAAAATCTGTCAATCAAATTTAGAAGATAATTCTTTTAACAATAACATGAAAAATCCAAACATACTGAAGTACAAGTTTAACAAAAATTACAAAATGTTGGTGAGAAAAATGTAAAAGTTAGAAGTAAGTATAAAAACATACCATGATGATGTGTTAAAATACTCAGTTTCCGCAGGATGATGATTCTCTTTAAATTAATCTATAGTTTGAATCAAGCCACATTGAAATCATGCAGGCTTCTTTCACTGAGGCTATAATTCATGTCAAAATGCAGAAACTTACAATTACCAAGTAATTTAGGAAAGACGAAATACGGCATGGCTTGCAAATTTTATTTTAAAATTCATTATAAAGATGTAGTAATGTGGAATGATATTGGCCAATATAGAGATATTAAAATTCGAGTCTAAATATACTTTGCAACAAGATAACAGAATTAATTCAACTGGAGAATATTCTCCTCCACAAATGTGTAGGATCATTTTCACATCCACATGACAAAAAGGGATATTGTTCCTCACCTCAAATCATAACAGAGATTAGAAATAAAGTTCTAATTTCAAATAGATGGCAATATCAAATATAAGAACTAAAACCATAAATCTTCTAGAATAATCATAGGAAAATGTCTTTGAATCCTTGGATTTGTCCAAAAAGCTATTTTTTTCACTTTCCTCTTTCACTTTCATCAAGAGGCTTTTTAGGTCCTCTTCACTTTCTGCCATAAGGGTGGTGTCCTCTGCATATCTGAGGTTATTGATATTTCTCCCGGCAATCTTGATTCCAGCTTGTGTTTCTTCCAGTCCAGCATTTTTCATAATGTACTCTGCATAGAAGTTAAATAAGCAGGGTGACAATATACAGCCTTGATGTTCTCCTTTTCCTATTTGGAACCAGTCTGTTGTTCCATGTCCAGTTCTAACTGTTGCTTCCTGACCTGCATATAGGTTTCACAAGAGGCAGGTCAGGTGGTCTGGTATTCCCATCTCTTTCAGAATTTTCCAAAGTTTATTGTCATCCACATAGTCAAAGGCTTTGGCATAGTCAATAAAGCAGAAATAGATATTTTTCTTTAACTCTCTCACTTTTTCAATAATCCAGTGGATGTTGACAATTTGATCTCTGGTTCCTTTGCCTTTTCTAAAACCAGCTTGAACATCTGGAAGTTCATGGTTCATGTATTGCTGAAGCCTGGCTTGGAGAATTTTAAGCATTACTTTACTAGCGTATGAGATGAATGCATTTGTGCAGTAGTTTGAGCATTCTTTGGCATTGCCTTTCTTTGAGATTGAAATGAAGACTGACCTTTTCCAGTCCTGTGGCCACTGCTGAGTTTTCCAAATTTGACCCATTAACTTGAATTTATCAGCAGTTGTTTTGTTTTTGATTTATTTCACACCCCACCTGGTTTCCTCATTTATTTTATCTGCCTGGCTTTCATGGGCATTGATTTGGGGATCCCTGTTTGAGAAGCAACATTTTTGTTTCACCTTTATGAGAACAAATGAATTAAAGACTAACTTTGAGGTGCTTTTTACAAATATCAATTAGAAGCTGCCTCTCTCACACTGACTAAAAAAGAGGACCCATGTACAGGAAAGTAGTAGCTTCAAGCTCTGTCAGAGCAGGATAGCAAGCTGGATGACTCATGTCCCATGTGGACAACTTTGGAACAGTCCTTTTACCTATCAGAAACTCAGTTTCTCCACCTATAAAATGAAGCCAATAATGGTAGCTACCTCTTGGTGTTGTTATGAAGTTGTTCCACAGTGAGGTATATAAAGAACTTTATAGCCATGCTCAATAATAAGCTTAAAATTTAGAAAGTAACATTTTCATTTAAGTCATAGTTTTTATATTTAGATAACATCGATTTTGAAAGAAACTGGTGAGAACCAAGTGCCTGGAAAAAACTTTCTTCATTAATAAAGGAAGAGATAAAGTGCTACAACCACATAGAGGAAATATTTAGAAAAGGTTCTTTTCATGTTTCCTGGGTTAAACTCACTGTCATAATCTAATATACCCCACAAAAAGTGACTGCATTTTGAGGAGTTAATTTCAAGATGAAATTAGCTCATGAACAGACTTTTCCTTGCTTAGTGGAATTGCTAATTTTGGGATTTGAAAGAAACCAAAAGTTGAAAAGAAATAAAATTCAGATGGAATTCAACATCACCAAAAGCCCTTAAACATGGGGCAATAAATATAAATGTGAGCACAACAAAGCCAATTACAAAGGAAGTAAAAACAGTCTTCCTGAAAGATACTATGTGAGGAAAGCAAAATGAAAGACTATTATCAATAGAGAGCAAAAACCAGTGGCAACCACACAGTGCTGCAGAAACCCAATGGTAAACAAGAAAAGGACTTTATGCTATAGACTGTCTACATCACCGGAAGAGACGGCAGGCAAAACTCGTCAAGCTTGAAGAATGGCATGAGTCTAAACTTGAGTGACTATAATTCTCTTAAGACATTTGGTAATTAAAGAGTGTTCAGGAAACAAACATTTGAGCATAAACTAAGTGCGGGGAAATGAGAGCAAGCAGTCAGGGCTCTCTCTGCTCTCAACGAATTATCATCAAGCTGAGAGAGGGAGGAGTGAACAGAGAATCACATGTGAAAGATAGATGACGACTGGAGAATTAAGAGAGGCGTGGCCCAATCTTCACTTTTTAATCATCCCATTTCTTTCATTTATAAATGGGGTTTGAAAGATGAATAGGTAAATAAGAGTTTACCAGGTGGACAAGGGGAGAACATGATTCCAAGCATAGGGACCAGCATGTTCAAAGGGTCAGAGATGTAAAAGAGTGAATAAAAGATGGAGAAAATTTTATCCTCCGGAGTATGGTACACAGAGAAGATTGGTGGGATGGTTTATACTAGGAGCAGAAGTGTGTGTACGGATTTTGGGATTTTGGAAAGGAGAGGATAACACGAGGGGAAAACAGCACGATGTTGAAATTGTACGGTATGTGATGTCTTTTTCCTTTATACTACCCCCACCCAACTGGGTAATTCTAATAGTCTCAAGAAATGCTTGATGTTTGGGAATTATTTATGGGTACCAGTCTTGGGAAAGAGCCAAGATCATGAGATCGGGGCAAGAGGACAGACACAAAGAACCACTAAGACCACAGCTGATATTATGCCATTTTTGTACAAATTTTACAAAGAAACCTCTTTGGGACTGAGTGGAGGCTTTGTGCCAAAAAGAGGCATTTGTAGCCCCACAGCAGGGCCGCAGCTTTGAGGGCAAAGTGCTAATTCATTGCAGCTCCCGCTTGCCCACATGGCTGCACACCCTTTTGCAGTGCACAGCCTGGCAACCCGATGTGGCAAACCCTCAATGATGAGAAAGTATGCATGGAGGAGGGTTTGTGACTGTGAGAGTCGTGGAAGTGGCATTTAGGCCAGCATCACTTATCCCTAAAGACTCAGAGATTATATCTCATGTGCCTGTGTACAGTGTGTTCACGGAACTCTGAGCAGATCAGTATTTTTGGAAACTATATTTCTAAGGGAACGTGTTTGTTTCCTAGGGCTGCTGTGACATATTACCACAACCTGGATAGTTTAAAATAGCAAAAATGAATTCTGTTACGGAGGCCAGAAATCCAGAAGTCTGAAATCAAGGTCATCAGCAGGGTTGGTTCCTCCCGTGGCTATAGTCAGGGTTTTCATCCTGGGTCTCTCTCCTGCCTCTGGTGGCCATGGGCAATCCTTGGGTTATAGACACCATTGACTCTGCCTCTGTCTTCACAATGCACACCCTTTTGCAGTGCACAGCCTGAGCAACCCGATGTGGCAAACCCTCAATGATGAGAAAGTATGCATGGAGGAGGGTTTGTGACTGTGAGAGTCGTGGAAGTGGCATTTAGGCCAGCATCACTTATCCCTAAAGACTCAGAGATTATATCTCATGTGCCTGTGTACAGTGTGTTCACGGAACTCTGAGCAGATCAGTATTTTTGGAAACTATATTTCTAAGGGAACGTGTTTGTTTCCTAGGGCTGCTGTGACATATTACCACAACCTGGATAGTTTAAAATAGCAAAAATGAATTCTGTTACGGAGGCCAGAAATCCAGAAGTCTGAAATCAAGGTCATCAGCAGGGTTGGTTCCTCCCGTGGCTATAGTCAGGGTTTTCATCCTGGGTCTCTCTCCTGCCTCTGGTGGCCATGGGCAATCCTTGGGTTATAGACACCATTGACTCTGCCTCTGTCTTCACAACATCTCTTTCTCTTTTATGAGCACACTTATCACTGGATTTAGGGTGGCTCAGTGGTAAAGAATCTGCCTGCAGTGCAGGAGATGTGGGTTCCATCCCTGGGTTGGGAAGATCCCCTGGAGAAGGAAATGCAACTCACTCTGGTATTCTCACCTGGAAAGTTCCATTGACAGAGGAGCCTGGTGGGTTATACTCCATGGGGTCACAAAGAGCTGGACACAACTGAATGACTGAGCACAGCATAGCAGCACGTATTACATTTGCAAAGACCTTGTAGCAAATAAGGTCACAGCCACAAGTCCTGGGTGGACATATCTTTTGGGGGCCATCATTCAGTCTACCGCAAGAGGACTCATGGTATCCACTGAGCCAACAAGCAAGCAGGAACCTCCCGTCTGATACTGTGTGATCAGCATATGGTATTGGCTTATGGTTCACTGATGCTGAACTATTTGTCACTTACTTGGTGTTTATTTCAGCTTAAGCAGTCTTTCTTCATTTTATACTATGTGGTTTGGTCTTATCCTGACAAGCTCCTGCTGCTGCTAAGCCACTTCAGTCATGTCCAACTCTGTGCAGCCCCATAGATGGCAGCCCACCAGGCTCTGCCCATCCCTGGGATTCTCCAGGCAAGACACTAGAGTGGGTTGCCATTGCTTTCTCTGTATCCTAACAAGTCAATTGCTTTAATAAGAAAAACGCAGTTTTGGGTTTCCCTAGTGGAGAAGGGAATGGTACCCCACTCCAGTACCCTTGCCTGGAGGGTCCCATGGACGGAGGAGCCTGGTAGAATGCAGTCCATGGGGTCACTGAGTCGGACCTGACTGAGTGACTTCACTTTCACTTTTCACTTTCATGCATTGGAGAAGGAAATGGCAACCCACTCCAGTGTTCTTGCTTGGAGAATCCCAGGGACAGAGGAGCCTGGTGGGCTGCCATCTCTGGGGTTGCACAGAGTTGGACACGACTGAAGCGACTCAGCAGCAACGGCAGCAGCAGTAGCTCAGTGATAAAGAATCCATTTGCCAATGAAGGAGAAACGAGTTTGATCCCTGATCCAGGAAGATCCCGCATGCTGTGGAACAACTAAGCACCACAACTATTGAGCTTGTGCTCTGGAGCCCAGGAGCCACAACTGCTGAGCCTGTGTGCCACAGCTGCTCGAGCCTGAACACCATAGAGCCCGTGCTCTGCAAGAAGTGAAGCCACCGCAATGAGCAGCCCTTAAAGCACAGCTAGAGAGGAGCCCCTGCTCACTGCACCTAGAGAAAAGCCCACGCAGCAGTGAAGACCCAGCACAGCCAAAAATAAAGAAATAAAATTATTTTTTTAAGAAAAACACCATTTTCATTGATGCATTTCTTATTACGGAAAGATGAAAAGTCCCAGAGTTGTTATTTGGTAATCTTCAAGTTTGAGCCTAAATTTTCCATTTGCCTAGAATTTGTTTAAAATTGTTCCTATCCTAGAGATATCATTTCCCCACTTGTAACTCTTTGTGGCTTGATTTCCACTGAACTATTAAAACCTTCCCACAGTCGAGGAGTTCTCTTTGGGCCTCTGTGTTAGAATAATGTATGGTATCTGATGCATCTTGAATGAGAAAGGTTACAGAAGGATGTACATTTATGGTTGCAAAATGTTCATAGTCACATACCCTAAGGCCCATGAGTTTTAAAACACCTGTGGTGGATTCATGTCAATGTATGGCAAAACCAATACGGTATTATAAAGTAAAAATAAAATTAAGAAAAAATAAATAAAAATAAAATTAGAATAAAGAAAAGGAAAAAATAAATAAAAATTTTGAAAAAAGAAAAGGAAAAGGCTCTTTTTCTTTCTTTTCTTAATTGGAGGAAAAGTGCTTTACAATGATGTATTGGTTTCTGCGGTACAACAAGGCAAGTCCGTCATAATCATACATATGTCGGCTCCCTCTTGGGCCTCCCTCGGCTCTCTCCATCCACTCCTCGCAGTCGTCGCAGAGCACCAGGCTGGCCTCCCTGTGCTTACACTAGCTTCTCACCTGCTCGCTATTGAACGCATAGGTCGTGTATATATGTCAGTGCCGCTTTCTCCATTCGCCCCACTTTCCCCCACTGTATCAAGTCTGTTCTCTATATCTGCATCTCTCTTAAGAAAAGCCTATTGTTTCTGAAATGGGGTTAATTACAAAATAAAGTAAACCGCTGTCTCGTAGAATTAAAGAATATTGGAGGCAAATGATGCTTGTAGATTAAGCTAGTTCACACATTTGACGGAGAAACTGATGCAAGAGAGATGGGCTTGCTGAACATTACACAGCTAGCAAGTGAAAGAGAACCCACTTGCTTTTACTGCTTACATTTGCAACAGTTGTGACAACTAAATGCATGAGGTAGATGTCCTGATGAAAAGAAAACTGGCTTGAAATAAGCATTTCTGTTTCACAAGGATACATCTAAATTAACCCACCCCGTCTCATGGTTCTTCAATCACTTAATTCCAAAACCTGAGGATAGACTCTCTCCCTCATTACATTACCATTTTGCATCTTTCTAATTAAATGCATCAGTTAAATTAATGAATGCTTTGCCGTTTTGACAACATTATTTTCTTCCCTTTTGCCAGTATCTCCCACTATTATTTATTGAATTCATTTTTTGGTCCAAGCTTCCTTCAGCACTTTGTTTTCTCCTAAATCTATCTAATCTTTTACTATGAGAAAGTGGGAAAATCAGAGACAAGGGCAGAAACAAGGAGGAAAGCTGGAAAGGAATAAAGGGAGGGAGAGAAACTAGATTCTCCCTAACTTTCTACCTCAGAGCGTATTAAAAAGCAGACATATTAATTTGCCAACAAATGTCTGTCTAGTCAAAGCTGTGGTTTTTCCAGTAGTCATGTATGAATGTGAGAGTTGGACTGAAAAGAAGGCTGAGCACCCAAAAACTGATGCTTTAGAACTGTGATATTGGAGAAGACTCCTGAGTGTCCCTTGGACACCAAGGAGATCAAACCAGTCAATCCTAAAAGAAATCAATCCTGAATATTCATTGGAAAGACTGGTGCTAAAACTGAGGCTTCAATATTTTGGCTACCTGATGCAAAGAGCTGACTCATTGGAAAAGACCCTGATGCTGGAAAAGATTGAAAGAAGGAGAAGAGGGCAACAGAGGATGAGATGGCTGGATGGCATCATTGACTCAACAGACAGGCATTTGAGCAAGCTCTGGAAAACAGTAAAGGACAGGGAAGCCTGGTGTGCTGCAATACATGGGTTTACAAAGAGTTGGACACGATTGAGCAACTGAAAAACAATTTTATGCTTCTGTTTTCAGATGTCAATATTCTTACAGTATTATAAACAAATTAAAAAAAATAAACTAAATATCCACCAACAAGAAAGTTGTTAACTAAGTGGTTCACAAATTTTGACCTGTATTAGAATCTCTTCTGAACACTTAAAAATATGGATATTTGAGCCAAACACTAGACCTTCTGAATATAAATATGTATAAGTTTGGACACTGGAAGCAGGACAATCACCAAACCTCATAGGTGGTCCTAATGTAAATTGCAATTTGTTAATTAATACATTAAATTATTTCATGATACAGTCATACAAAGGAATATTATGCAGCTACCAAAAAGGACAGTGTAGATCCTTATGAATTGACACTAATAAATGTCTATAATGTGTAAGTGAAAAGGTCAGGTTAAAGAATAATAGATTTAAAATGATTTTACTTATTTTTATAATATATATCATATGTATAATACATACAATATATAGACTGGTTCCAAATAGGAAAAGGAGTATGTCAAGGCTGTACATTGTCACCCTGCTTATTTAACTTCTGTGCAGAGTACATCATGAGAAATGCTGGGTTGGAAGAAGCACAAGCTGGAACCAAGATTGCCAGGAGAAATATCAATCACCTCAGATATGCAGATGACATCACCCTATGGCAGAAAGTGAAGAGGAACTAAAGAGCCTCTTGATGAAAGTGAAAGAGGAGAGTGAAAAAGTTGGCTTAAAGCTCAACATTCAGAAAATGAAGATCATGGCATTTGGTCTCATCACTTCATGGGAAATAGATGGATAAACAGTGGAAACAGTGTCAGACTTTATTTGGGGGCTGCAAAATCACTGTAGATGGCGACTGCAGTCATGAAATTAAAAGACACTTACTCCTTGGAAGGAAAGTTATGACCAACCTAGATAGCATATTGAAAAGCAGAGACATTACTTTGCCAACAAAGTACCATCTAATCAAGGCTATGGTTTTCCCTGTGGTCATGTACGGATGTGAAAGTCGGACTGTGAAGAAAGCTGAGCACCAAAGAATTGAGGCTTTTGAACTGTGGTGTTGGAGAAGACTCTTGAGAGTCCCTTGGACTGCCAGGAGATCCAACCAGTCCATTCTGAAGGAGCTCATCCCTGGGTATTCTTTGGAAGGAATGATGCTAAAGCTGAAACTCCAATACTTTGGCCACCTCATGCGAAGAGTTGACTCGTTGGAAAAGACTCTGATGCTGGGAGGGATTGAGGGCAGGAGGAGAAGGGGGAGACAGAGGATGAGATGGTTGGATGGCATCACTGACTAGATGGACGTGAGTCTGAGTGAGCTCCGGGAGTTGGTGATGGACAGGGAGGCCTGGCATGCTGCGATTCATGGGGTTACAAAGAGTCGTACACTGAACTGAACTGAACTGATAGTATATTAGGTGATATTGTGGTGGCTCTGTAGTAAAGAATCTGCCTGCAGTCCCTGGGCTGGGAAGATGCCCTGGAGAAGGAAATGGCAACCCACTCCAATATTCTTGCCTGGAAAATCCCATGGACAAAGAGCCTGGCAGGCTACCATCCAGGGGGTCACAAAAGAGTCAGTCATGACTTAGTGATTAAAATAACAAGAAGCATAATATTAAAAAAAAAATACAGATGGTGTTCTACAGTGGTATTAAGAGACTTTTGCTCTTTGTTCCATATATCTCTGTTTTCACGTTTTTATAATAAGTCTATTATGAACCATGTATAGTTGGGAGGGACATATTAAAATAAGTAACTGCCTAGAAGCCCTTGTCTTTAAACGATAATGCCAGGGAAGATTCTTCAGAGGATTAAGTTAGTTAATACCATTTAAATAATTTACTACTGTGAAAAATGTTTTATTCATCTCTTTCCTGACCTTACTCTTTACAAATGTCCTAAATTACAGATAGCACATGTTTAACTTGTCCTGTAAATCAACCTTTTCAACTAGAACAGGGAAGAATACAAAATTTCCCTCCCACCTTATTCATTGTGGTGAAAGTGAAAACTCTTAATGACGTCAGTTGATCAGCTTCTATGAGTGAAAAAGTAATAAAATGATCATCTTTCAAGGCAGACACATTGGGTCACAGGCACTACTGAAATATTTTACCGTGATGGACAGGGAGGCCTGGTGTGCAGCAATTCATGAGGTCGCAAAGAGTCAGACAGGACTGGAGACTGAACTGACCTAACACTATAGAATCCTGGAATATAAGTGACTATTTCAAAAGATTTTTTTAATTGGACGATAATTGTTTTACAAGGTTGGGTTGGTTTCTGCCAGGTAACTATTTTATTCACGAGGGAGAAACAAATTCTTTTTCCTCTTGTTGTTTAGTCACCACATTGCATCTGACTCTTTGCTACTCCGTGGACCCCTCCAGGCTCCCTTGTGCATGGAATCTCCCAGGCAAGAATACTATAGTGGGTTGCCATTTCCTTCTCCAGGGGATCTTCCTGACCCAGGGGTGGAACCCATGTCTCCTGCCTTGCAGGCGGATTCTTTACCGCTGAGCCACCAGGGAAGCTCCTCTATTTCCCTAGGTGAAGTTAAATGCCTAAAAAATTTAAAAAAATAAATTGATTGACTGTTTCTCATAGTTAGAGGTATAGTTAATCATTTTGGGTGCCTCCCTGAGTAAAAAGTTTTAGGATATGTCTTCCTTCATGTTTTTATTTGCAAGGCATTGTGTTGGCCGAAATGTTCATTCAGTCATAAGATGCTATGGGGACCCAAACGAGCTTTTTGGCCAACCCAATAAATAGTTTCCCAGACACTCTATGGTCACTTTTACCAAGAGAGAAGTGCAGACAAGTAGTGCTTATTTATCTTTTTCTGTGCTGTTTCCTCCTGCCTTTTATCCACCTCCTCTACACACACCTTGGCCACATGAATAAGTGTCTGTTCAAGATGGATGTTCATAAATGAGTGATTCTTGTGATTTAGGCATGCCACGTGGTTAGTATTTCTCAAGAAGTCTGTAAGTGCCTCTTATTGAATTAGTACAGTTCTCAGAGTTAACTTTATGGTACTGCTATTCTTTCTGCTTTGATCTGTTTAAGCACTTTCAGTTCAGATATATAAAGCCAAAATCAGACTTGAGTGTATTGGTATTGGTTATTAATATTTTCTATAAAATATTAAAGTTAATTATAGGAATATGGAAATATGGAGTTTTCCTAGAAGTTATCTAAGGTTCCTATAGTAAATGTTTTATGTATATGATACCTATAACAGTATAGTAGATATAGTATGTAGTTATATATACATATTGAACAGATTTATATACCATATGTATATATATTTATTCCCTCTGTGAATATTGTTACATTTTTCTTTGATAGAGCCTGAAACTTAATAAAATCTAACACTGATTGAGCATTTACTATGTTTTAGGTATATTATCTTATCTAACCATCATAACTACCTGTCTAAATAAAATTTTCAAGAAGCTAAAAACATGATTATCCTTTCAAAATAGTATGAACACATGCTAAAATGTTTATTAACTTATTAGTGAGAGAATTAGCAGGATTAAAAAGCTCTTCAAAAAGTAGGTTTTTATAGGCATTTAAGAGGACATGCCTTAGTGACTAATATCAAGAAGAGAGAAATGTTAATATAAGATTGATCAGTAGGGCAATTAAAAAAATTACTTTGGGGGCTATCTTTTCTACCCAAAAGAAATTACTTGTGCTTCCACTGTAGCTACCTTCAAGTTAGCACTTATCTCCAAAGAGTCTAAGATCTTAATTCATGTACTCATACCAAAATTTCTGTACAAATGTCAAACAAAGGAAAGTTACTCTAGATAATAAAATAATCCATGAGTGGGCTGATTAAACAGTGTCCCCGTATGACACTGAAAGCTCATGCTGGGACCTCTGTAGTGGTAACGCAGGGAACATGAGTTCGATCCCTGGTCTGGGAGCTAAGATCCCACATGCTGAGGGACAACTAAACCCATGTTCCTTTGTTGCCTTATAGTCAAGTTTTAGATCATATCTTTTAACACACCCTGTCGTGTAAGTAGGGGCCTCTCTGGTGTGACCCAGTGGTAAAGAATCCACTTGCTAATGCAGAAGATGGGGGTTTGATCCCTGAGTCAGGAAGACCACCTGGAGAGGGAAATGGCAACCCACTCCAGCATTCTTGCAAAGGAAATCCCATGGACAGAGAAATCTGGCCAGCTACAGTCTGTGGGGTTGCAAAAGAGTTGGACATGACTTAGCAACTAAAACAACAACAAAATTGTGTAAGTAATTTTATTATCCTCATTAATTTGGTAGAGATAAATCAGATTCAAATAAGAAAATCACATATATTTTATAAGGCAATAAACAATCTGAGTTAGAGCAAATCTATTCTACTCTATATTCCCATCTATAAGTAGAAAATAGCTATTATTATCATTAATATCTATAAATAGAGAATAACCAAATCCATAGAGTTTCATATTTATTACCTAGCTTTTGTCTTATTTGACTGATCTGGCATTGTTGTATCTGTGATTTTTAAATGACAGGCTATGCCAATTTTTTTTGATTGATAGGTAAACATAATAATGAGTTTTATCCATAAAGATTTAACTTTGTATGCCTATTATAAGTTAATTACTAATCATATGACTCTTTCCTCTTTGCCAAAACCCAGAGCCGATTAGCCCAGTTGATTATTGTATGTATTGTCAACAAATGAGGTCCATATGGGTTGCTTGACTCTAATATAAAAAACTCTTCAATAACCATTGTCTGCATTCCTAAACCAATTGGTTAATTCACAAATATGTATAAGTGGTGAAGAAAGAGCAAAAACCTACATATTATGTCTTCTAAAGACGCAATCCATCATCACTCTTAGAAAATTAAGTCCAAATACTTGATTTTATCAGATTTTATACACTTGGGACTAAGGCATGTAAAAAACTTTAGTAAGGAAGGATACAGGCCTTTTTTGATATGAAAAAGCTCTTTTATGCCCCTTTATACATTATCTTGGTTTCGCTCATCCAGTTCTATTTTTTCTATGTATCTTAAAGTCCTCTAAGTTCTACAGATTATTAATTAATTGTAAAATTATTATTAATGTTTTGTATTTGATGTTCTGATTTATCATTTACTGCAAAACTTGTAGGGCTAGTTTTTCACATTCAGTTTTTGTCATTGTCATTAATGTCATGATTTTTGTTGAAAACAGAGATAACAAAGAAGGATTAAAGTCCCAGGGCCTGGGTACATGATTTATTATGACAGAAAAGTTTTGGTAGTTCATTATCTTGAGTCATGAAGCACTGACTCTCAGCTCCCAGAATAATATTTAAACCTCTTAACCCTGCTGCTATGCAAAAAAAAAAAAAAAAAAGTGTGTTAGTCTCTCAGTTATGTCTGACTCTTTGTGACCCCATGGACTGTAGCCCAGCCAGCTCCTCTGTCCGTGGATTTCTCTAGACATGAACACTGGAGTGGGGTTGCCATTCCCTTCTCCAGGGGAGTCTTCCCGACCCAGGGATCAAGCTCAGGTCTCCTGCATTGCAGGTGGATTCTTTACAGTGTGAGCCACCAGGGAAGCCCAGTATGCAAAAGAGCCAGTGCAAATTAACTGTTCAGAGCTTTACATATTCCTCCATATGGATTCTTAGACATTTACGAAATATACCCGAGTCAGCTCTGTCCTTGAATACACTTACTTGGCTCTCACCTGATTCTATTTATATCACACAGCTTCCCCAGGTGTTCTCAGAGCTCCAGCTATATAGGTTCCCTCTTAATATTGGTGTGATCTCTGACCTTAAATGTGATACCGATGAAGACTTTCAAGGGGCTTATGTTTTTCAGTCTCGCCTTGTATCTGGTTTAGGATGAAATTTGTTTTTAATGTCCGTCCATCTGTAACTGTTTTTCACTCTTATTCTAAAGCAGCTGGAACAGCAAACAGAATTTCCGTTCCTTTAATCTCTCCCACCTACCCTATCCACATAGCGTAAACACAAGGTTTTTCTGAAGGATTGGGGTGACACAAAATGGTGTGTACAGATCCTGCTTTTCAATTTTGGTTTGTCCTGGTCTTCTTTCTCCTCGGGCTCAGCCACCCAGCGTTTTCCAGCCCTCGGTATTTCTCCTTGAATTTTTCACTTCTCCCTATTGTCTACCTATTCCTGTATTCCCTTGCCCTCTCCAAATGATTCTTATTTTGTTAGGAAAATAATTTTTCTTTTGTTTTTAACTCTTTGTCTTTCTTTTTTGCCTTCCTGATACCCTTTTCTTCAGCCAGGATAACCTACCAACAGTTTTTTCCTGAATTCTGCCACCAGCTAGTTTTAAAATAATTATATATATATATACATATATATATATATATACACACACACACATATATATGTATACATACACATGTAGTTACAAAAAATTCAACAATAAATAAATATAAAATTATAAACAGAGTTTATAAATAAAAATAAATTAATAAATAAAAATAAAATGCATAAAAATGAAAATAAAAAGAATACAGAGAAAGTATGATTTTCTTTTATACTTCAACAGCTCCTTTATAAAAAATTTTTATTAATTTATTTTTATGTTTGGCTGAGCTGTTTGTAGGATTTCTCTAGTTGTGGTGCCAGGATTTCTCATTGCGGTGGCTTCTCTTGTTGCAGAGTACAGTCTCTAGGGTGTGCAGGCTTAGTAGTTGTGACAAACAGGCTTAGTTGCTCCTTGGCATGTTGGATCTTCCCAGACCAGGGATCAAATCTGTTCCCCTGTACTGGCAGGTGCATTCTTAACCACTGAACCACCAAGGAAGACCAAAGACTCTTATTTTTATATGATTCTCCTTTCCAAAGGCCTCTCATGCCAAATTTTTGGGTGCTTAAGTATGTGTATAACTCTGCTTTCTAGAAAACAGAGCTCTGCATATCTCCCATTTGCCCCTCCAGATCTACTCTGTACTTTTCAATCACTCATTAGAGCTCTGTAATGGATTTATCCTCAGACTTTCTCACCTCTGGCTTCAGGTTGAAAGATCTAAGTGGGAGAAGGGAGAGATGGGGCCTTGGCCTGGCTTCCTAAGGTCCCCTGGTTGCTCTCTCCAATCAGTCTCTCCTTCCAGTTCACGTAACTGGGCTGTTCTCCTCCTCTTCAAGCCCAGTTTGTGGTTATACTGTGCCTTGTAGTACTATCTCTAGGGGTTTCTAGAGAAACCCCTGTCCAGAATGTAAAAGCAGTTTCCTTTGAAAACTCCTTAGATATTCAGTTTGAGTGTTGCTTGCTAGAATCCTGAAGATGTAAATGGGAGCACCAAATGCACAAGTTTTAGGAACTTGATGTCAGGCTGTACTGACTCATACGAAATTGATCTTAGACTTTTACAAGCATAATTTTCAATTGCACTGATATAATTTGTCCACCCAATCCATTATTGTTGGCAGTTAGGTTATTTCCAGTCATCCTATGCTTATAACGTTGCTGCAAACATATATCCTTGTGTTCATTTCTTTGTACATATGTACAAGTAGGATTGGAGGATACTTTTTAAAATTAGTAATTGCTGTACTCAAAGCTATATGCATTTAAGGCATTAATATAATGCTGACATTTGCCCCCGTAGAGGTTTGTACTAGTTTATACTGCCGCTTGCTAATACTAGTCTTTCTCAAACCAGTAATTGGAATATGGTATCTCATTGCCATTTTAATTTGCATTTTTAACATTTTGAGTAAAAGACAACAACTTTCTGGTTATTTAAAACTTTTTTTTCCCGTGAGAACTTCCTTTCCTTATATCTCTTATTGATATGTAAGTGATTTTTTAATATAATTAATACTTTGTCTCTTTTATGTGTTTCAAATATTTATTTTCAGATTGTCCTTGATGCTTAAAAATTCTTTATTTCATTTATTTCTTTTTGGCTGTGCCAGGTCTTCATTACGGTGAGCAAGGGCTACTCTCTAGCTGCGGTGTGCAGGCTTCCCCCTGCAGTGGCTTCTCTTGTCGCAGAGCACAGGCTCTAGGGCCCGTGGGCTTCAGTAGGTGCGGCACAGGAGCTCAGTAGTCGCAGCTCCAGGCCTCCACAGCACACAGGCTCAATAGTCGTGGCATACAGGCTCAGTTACTCCAAGGCATGTGGATCATCTCAGCTGGGGGATCAAACCTGTGTCTCCTGCACTGGCAGGCGAATTCTTTACCACTGAGCCACCAGGAAAGCCCTGTCCTTGATTTTTGTCTTTGCTTAAGGGACATTTGAAATTTTGCTTAGTAACATTTCTTAATCATCTCTTTGAATGTCTCAGTTACAAAGACCTTGCTCATTCTATAACAAAGACTCACCTTTCTTTCTTCCAGTTTTTTACCATCTCACTTTTTATATTTTTGTGTTTAAAACTTTAAACTCTGTGGGTATAAAATTAGTGCATGATATTTTCTTTCCCTGGTGACTTCTGAAAATCACTGAAGAAGTCAATGTCCCTGTGGAGAAGCCTGGAGTCATTCTTTGAACTCATTTCTTTCTCTATTTATATTCCAGATGTGTCTATGAATATTCTTTTTAATGAAAAAAAATCTATGCTGATCTCATTCATGGTATAATCTTTTATGACATAATCTTTCCCACTCCTGGTTTTTTTTAATTCTCCTCCTGTTTTTCTTGTGTTTTATGCTGGTCCCTTCTTGATCAATCCTCTTTCGTCTGGATTTACTCTCAGTCTGTGGAAGGAATGGCAATCCATTCCAGTAGTCTTTCCTGGAGAATCCCATGGACAGAGGAACCTGGTGGGTTACAGTCCATAGGGTTGCAGAGAGCAGGACATGACTGAAGTAACTTAGTAGGCACACACACTCTCAGCCTAGTAGGGGGGAGGGTCAAGGAGTGCACCTGAGGAGGATCTACATGACCAGGTATTCCATACAAAAATTTTCATGAGGCATTTTGCCCTGTGACATGATTCTAACCCAGGTTAGGAGATGTTGCACTGCTTTTTCATGAATTTCTGTATAATCTAAGTTCCTAGTATGCTTAAGTGTAGCTTAGCATTTACCACTCTTCAAATTGCCTTTGACTTTGACTGTGTGGATCATAACAAACTGTGGAAAATTCTTCAAGAAATGGGAGTACCAGACCAGCTGACCTGCCTCCTAAGAAATCTGTACGCAGATCAAGAAGCAACAGTTAGAACTGAATATGGAACAACAGACTGGTTCCAAATCGGGAAAGGAGTACGTCAAGGTTGTATATTGCCACTCTGCTCATTTAACTTATATGTGGACTATATCATGTGAAATGCTGGGCTGGATGAAGCACAAGCTGAACTCAAGATTGCCGGGAGAAATATGAATAACCTCAGATATGCAGATAACACCACCCTTATGGCAGAAAGTGAAGAAGAGCTAAAGAGCCTCTTGATGAAAGTGAAAGAAGAGAGTGAGAAAGTTGGCTTAAAACTCAGCATTCAGAAAATGAAGATCATGGCATCCAGTCCCATCAGTTCATGGCAAGTAGATGGGGAAACAATGAAAACAGTGACAGACTTTATTTTTGGGGGCTCCAAAATCACTGCAGATGGTGACTGCAGCCATGAAATTACAAGACGCTTACTCCTTGGAAGAAAAGCTATGACCAACCTAGACAGCATATTCAAAAGCAGAGACATTACAGCCAACAAATGTCCATCTAGTCAAAGCTATGGTTTTTCTAGTAGTCATATATGGATGCGAGAGTTGGGCTATAAAGAAAGCTGAGCGCTGAAGAATGGATGCTTTTGAACTGTGGTGTTGAAGAAGACTTTTGAGAGTCCCTTGGACTGCAAGGAGATCATACAATTCAATCCTAAAGGAAATCAGTCCTGAATATTCATTGGAAGGACTGATGCTGAAGCTGAAACTCCAATACTTTGGCCACCTGATGCGAAGAACTGACTCACTGGAAAAGACCCTGATGCTGGGAAAGATTGAAGGCAGGAAGAGAAGGGGATGTCAGAGGATGAGATGGTTAGATGGCATCACCGACTTGATGGACATTAATTTGAGTAGGCTCCGGGAGCTGGTGATGGACAGGAAAGCCTGGCATGCTGTAGTCCATGGGGCTGCAAAGAGTTGGACACGACTGAGTGACTGAACTGAACTGAACTCTTCAGATTATAAAATATTGGTAGCTCAGGACGACAAGTCATCCAAAGTTTTGTCTCCACAGGCCACAGCCTGCTTCTTAGAGAAATGGTGTGGCTGTACTTTGCTGTTGAATACTTCCCCTGCCATATTGTGAGAAGAGGTCAGAGAGACTGACTCCGCGTCCTGGCACCAGCTTGCCTTCCACGGATGCAGTGTTGGTTTAGCCTCTCAGGGTTCCAAGCCTCAGAGAACTCCGAGCTCTGACGCCTCTGTCTCAAACGTTCCGAGCAGGAAGCCTTTGCCAGCATTCTCTCTGATGGGGCATCGTCTTCCCAGACTTTCCTCCTATAGACTTGCTCAGAGTTTTAGATGTTTTCCAGCATCAGTGAAGATTTTTCTTGTACTCCTTGTTATTTTTGGTTGATTTCAGGCAGGAGAGGTGGCAGACTGTTTTCATTTTATTGGTTTACACTGGAAACTTCTTTCTGCCAGCCTGGCCTTTAATAACAAGCTTTCTTTCTGCTACATGTATAATATTTTTATTGCTTCAGCCCCTTTTTTCTGTGGCAGTGGAGAAGTGTTGACCAGAATTTTTTTCTTAAAGATAGGAAAAAAGTCAAGGCCATCTCATTTTAATGAAATTTAAATTTCATGGTATTAATATTCCCTCTCCACATACTGCGTGGTTTTTGAGAATTGCCATACATGATAAAGGCTCCTAGGGGATTTTAATGTTATTTTAAGTAGGATTGAGTCAGGAATTCAATGAGAGTGTTTAAAATTAAGTGTCTCTATTAACTGCCATGAAATTCATATTGATAAAATTCTTCTACCATTTACAATTTAAAGATATATGAGGTATGGTGATGCCTGGATGTTAAATGTGGAAAGGTACATTCAGTTCTTTCATGTCATCCTGTCAGTTTCACAGTTCTGCATATTATTGTGGTAATGTGGGATTTGGGGTTAAGCCAAAATAGGGAGCTTTTCTTTCCATTGAAATAAGTTATTCTAAAAAGAAATTATTTCAGGACCAGAACCTAAATCAACAATAACTCAGTAATAATGGCCGGTTGTTGTGAATATCCATGTGAACAAAAACCCTCCAGATGGTGAATTCCCTGGAAGTCCAATGGTTAAGACTTTGCCTTCCAATGCAGGGGATGCAGGTTTGATCCCTGGTCAGGGAACTAAGATCCCACATGCTTCATGGCTAAAAAAACTGAAACATAAAACAGAAGCTATTTGGCAACAAATTCAATAAAGACTTTAAAAATGGGTCTGCATCAAAAATATCTTAAAAAAAAAACAACACCTATGGATGCTTATCATTTGACTAGGGAAGATCTTACAGTAAAGGACTCTGAACTCACTTAGGTATTTTCCTTGGTATTTTGTCTCTTTTAACCCACTGGAAAGTCTGGAGAGACTATGAGCAATCATTCTCTATCCTCTAGCCTCCTGAAAATGTTGATGTGTTTAAAGATGTCCAGTCTTGCTGGGGATGTATCTGTGCTCTGGATAATGAGCAAAGGGGTATTATGTTTAGTGCAAGCAATAATGCTTCTATGTAGGAAGGCAAAGTGTTGTTTATAAGTGCTGACCTTCTCCATCTCAGACACCTGAGCTGATTAGCTGGGAAATGCTTCCTCTTCACCTTACATCTTCCTGAAGGAGTAACTCCACTTATTTAAAGATAGATCAATCATCTTTCTCACCCTCACAATAACCATATCATTCCTGTCTTGTCAGATAAATAATACAAGAAACATAATGGTAGTGATTGTGAATATTGTTGGGCTTCCCAGGTGGCACTAGTGCTAAAGAACCCACCCACCAATGCAGGAGACAGAAGAGATGGGGGTTCAATCCCTGGCTCAGGAAAATCCCCTGGAGGAGGGCATGGCAACCCACTCCAAAGTGCTCTTGCCTGGAGAATCCCATGGACAGAGGAGCCTGGTGGGCTGCAGTCCCTGGGGTTGCAAATAGTCAGACATGACTGAAGCAACTTAGCATGCACACATGCATGCATATTGTTACATTACATCTTGAGAGTTGTCTCTTGATTTGGAGGCCTGCTTATTTCTGTGTGTCCTGTCTTAAAGCATCTGTTTTGGGAAAAGTGACTATAACTCTCTAACCTGGTCATTCTCTAACATTCATCGTCACATTTAAGGAGATCCATATCTTTATCATATTGAATTTCCCACCCTTTCCATTTTCAAGCCTTCTATTTGATCTCCATTTGGGGGGAAGCAAATTAACTTTAAAAACTCTGATTTTCAACATGAATTAAACTTATTTTTATTTATTTGGCTGTGCCACTTCTTAGCTGTTGCATGAGGGATCTTTGACCTTCATTGCAGCATGTGGGCTCCAGTTCCCTCATCAGGGATCCCCTGCATTAGAAGTTCAGAAAAGTCTCAGCCACGGGACCACCAGGGAAGTCCCTAAACTGATTTTTAAATTGGCCCCTTATTTTAAGAGATTGGCCTTTTAAAAATTGCTTTTCAAGTGCAGTTTCAAGATTGCAGACAAGTTGAGAGGGAGGAGAGATTTCTCCATGTACTCTCAGCTTCCACTTATTCATATCTCCTCAACCTCCTCCATCATCAACACCCTCCACCAGAAGTGGTGGATTTGCTACAATCAATGAACCTCCAATGACACATCATTATCACACAAAGTCCATTGTTTATATCAGGATTTACCCTTGCTGTTGTACAGTCTATTGGTTTGAACAAATGTATAATAATATATGTGGGCTTCCCTGGTGGCTCAGAGGTTAAAGCGTCTGCCTCCAATGCGGGAGGCCCGGGTTCAATCCCTGTGTCAGGAAGATGCCCTGGAGAAAGAAATGGCAATCCACTCCAGTATTCTTGCCTGGAGAATCCCATGGACAGAGAAGCCTAGTAGGTTACAGTTCACGGGGTCGCAAAGAGTCGGACACGACTGAGCGACTTCACCTTCACCCATAATAACATATGGGCTTCCCAGATGGCCCTAGTGGTAAAGAACCCGCTTGCCAATGTAGAGACATAAAGAGATGCGAGTTCAACCTCTGGGTTGGGAAGATCCCCTGGAGGAGGGCATGGCAACCCACTCCAGTATCTTGCCTGGAGAATCCCATGGACAGAGGAGCCTGGCGTGCTACAGTACTTAGGGTTGAAAAGAGTGGGACACGATTGAAGCAACTTAGCATAATGACATATATTCGTTACTGGAGAAGGAAATGGCAGCCCAGTCCAGTATTCTTGCCTGGGAAATCCCATGGACAGAGGATTTAAGTGGGCTACCGTCCACAGGGTTCCAAAGAGCTGGACACGACTGAGCGAGCATGCACACACACACACTCATTCATCAGTGCAGTGTAATAGAGTATTTTTCATTGCCCTAAAAACACTCTGTGCTCTGCCTATTCATTCATTCGCCTCTCTTCAACCCTGGCAAGCACTGGGCTTTTCACTGCCTTCAGAGTTTTGGAATCATATGGTATGTAGCCTTTTCAGATTGATTTCTTTCATCGAGTAATATGCACTTAAGTTTCTTCCATGACTTTTCATGGTTTGATAACTCACTTCCTTTTAGCCTAGAATAATATTCCATTGTCTGGATGGATCACAGCTTATGTATCCATTCATCTACTGAAGGACATCTTGGTTGCCTCTAAGTTTTGACAGCTATAAATAGAAAGCTGCTGTAAGTAGCTGTGTGCTGATTTTTGTGACATAAGTTTTCATCTTATTTGGGTAAATATCAAGGAGTGTGATTTCTGTGTCATATGGTTAAAGTGTGTTTAGTTTTGCAAGAAACTGCCCAACTGTCTTCCAAAGAGGCTATACCATTTTGCATTCTCGCCAACAGTGAATTTGAGTTCCAGTTTCTCTATGTCTTCATCTGCATTTGGCATTGTCAGTGTTCTGGATTTTGGACATTCTTATAGGTTTGTAGTAGTATCTTGTTGCTTTTTTTTTTTTCAATTTGCATTTCCTAATGATACATGATGTGGAGCATCTTTGCATATCCTTATTTGCTATCTATAATCTTTGGAGAAATGTCCATTAAGGTCTTTGCCCTATTTTTAATTGAGTTGTTTGTTTTCTTAATATTGAGCTTTAAGAGTCCCTTGTATATTCTGTTTTGTTTTCCTGGCTGCACGGTGTCTTTGTTGCAACTCATGGGCTTAGTTTCCCTGAAGCATGTGGGATCTTAGTTCCCTGACTAGGGATCAAACCTGTGTCCTCTGCATTGGTAATTGGATTCTCAGTCAATGGACCACCAGATAAGCACCAAGTGTTCCCTGTGCATTTTGTATAACAGTCATTATACATCTGATAGATGTATTTTTGGCAAATATTTCCTCATAGACTGTGGCTTGTTTTCTCGTCATCTTGACATTGTCTTTTGCAGAGAAGATATTTTTTTAAGTCTAGCTTATTATGTCTTTTATGGATCATACTTTTGGTGTTGTATCTAAAAAGTCATCACCAAATTCAAGGGATTCTAGTTTTTCTCATATGTTATCTTCTAGGAGTTTCATAGTTTTGCATATTACATTTAGGTCTCTGATCTATTTTGAGTTAATTTTTGTGAAGAGTTTAAGCTTAATTTTTTTTATGTGAATGTCTAGTTATTCCAGTATCATTTGTTGAAAAGACTATCTTTGCTTTATGTTATTGCTTGCTCCTTTTCAAATATCAGATGATTAAATTTATGTGAGCCTACTTGTCTGTTCTTTGGCAGTTTCAAACTAGCTTGATTATCACAGCTTTATAATAAGTCTTGAAGTTGAGGAGTATCAGTTCTCCAACTTTGTTCTTCTCCTTCCAAATTGTGTTGGCAATTTTGGGCCTTTTGACTTTTCATTTAAGTCAGTTTGTTGATATCTACAAAATAACTTGCTCGGATTTTAATTGGTGTTACATTGAGTCTGTATATCGATTTGGTAATAACTGACATCTTAACGATATTGAGTTTTCTAATCCATGAAGAAGAAATATCTCTCCAATTAGCTCTTACATTTCATTCATCAGTGTTTTGTAGTTTTCCTCATATAGACCTTGTACAGTGTTTGTTAAATTTTATACCTAAGTTTTTAAGTTTTTGAGATGCTAATGTAAATGGTATTATGTATTTAATTGCAAATTCCACTTGTTCATTGTTGATATATAGGAAAGTGATTGATTTTAAAAAAAGAACTTATTTTTATTTTTGGTTGTGAGTCTTTGTTGCCGTGCATGGACTTTCTCTAGTTGCGGGGAGTGCGGCTTATTCTTCACTGCGGTGCATGGGCTTTTCGCTGTGGTGGCTGCTCTCGTGGCAGAGCACAGGCTGCTGGCGCATGGGCTTCAGGAGCTGTGGCGCACAGGCTCAGGAGCTGTGGCTCATGGGTTTTAGTTGCTCTGTGGCAAGTGGAATCCTGGAGCAGGGATCTAACCTCTGTCCTTTTCATTGGCAGGCAGATTTACTACCAGGAAAGTCCAGTAATTGGCTTTTTAATATGAACCCTGTACCTCACAGACTTATTATAATTGCTGATTTGTTTCAAATGTTTGCTTGCTTTTTGTAGATTCTTTTGGATATTTTTACATTGATCATGTCATCTGTAAAAGATGGTTATAATTCTTCCTTCCCAATCTGTATATTGTTTATGTCTTTTTTTTTTTTTTGCTTGCTTTTTGTAGATTCTTTTGGATATTTTTACATTGATCATGTCATCTGTAAAAGATGGTTATAATTCTTCCTTCCCAATCTGTATATTGTTTATGTCTTTTTTTTTTTTTTTGGCCTGTTGCATTAGTTAGAACTTCCAGTATGATGCTGAAAATGGGTGATGAGAAGAAACACCCTTGCCTTGCTTTTGATCTTAGTGGGAAGCTTTGAGTTTCTCATCATTAAATCTGATGCTAGATGTAGGGTTTGTTTGGTTTGGTTTGGTTTGGTAGCTAGCCTTTATCAAGTTGAGGAAGTTTTCCTCTGTTCTTAGTTTACTGAAAGGTGTTTTTTTTTAAATTTTTAAAAATTTTTACCGTTAGTGGATGTTAGTGTTGGATTTTGTCAAATGTTTTTCTGTATCTATTGATATAATGTAATTTTTATTTTTTAGCCTGTTGATGTGATGGATTACATTAGTTTTAAAAATTGAACTAGTTTTGCATACCTCTGTAAATCCATCTTGGTCATGGCTCATGATTCATTTTAGACATTGTTGGATTTGATTTGGTAATACTTTATTGAGGTTTTTTGCATCTGTGAACATGAAAGATATTGGTCTGTAATTTTCTTGTCTTATAATATCCTTGGTTTTGGTGTTAGGATAATGCTGGCCACATTGTATGGATTAAGAAGTATTTCCTCTGCTTTTACCTCTTGGATGAAAATGTACAAAATTGGTGCAATTTCTCCCTTGAAAGTTTGGCATAATTCACCAGTGAACCTATCTGGGCCTCATACTTTTTGTTTTGGAAGGTTATTAATTATTGATTTAATTTATTTAATAGATATAAGCTTATTCAGATGCTCTGTTACTTCTTGTGTGCATTTTGGTACCTAGTATCTTTCAAGGACTACATCACTCCACTCTCTTCTTGATTTCTGAGCAGAAATCAAAGATGATTCTTATCTTTGTTCATCTATAGGTAAGGTATTTTTTTCCCTCTGGCTCTTTCAAGGATTTTTTTCTTTGATTTTCTGCAGTTTGAAAATGATATCTCTAGGTATAGTTTCCTTTGGCATTTATCTTGCTTGTTGTTCTCTGAGCTTCCTGGACTGTGGTTTCATGTCTGGCATTAATTTTGGAGAAATTCTCAGACATTATTGTTTTAAATATTTCTTCTTATTTTCCTGGTTTTCTCATTATGTGTATGTTGTCCCACAGTCCTTGGATATTCTGTGTTTTTTTTTTCCCAGTCTTATTTTTCTTCACTTTTCAGTTTGAGGGGAAGAGTTTCTATTGATATATTTTCAAGATTATAGATTCTTTCCTCAGCTGTGTCTATTGTAGTAAAAAGACAATGAGAGACTTCCTTCATTTTTCTCAAAGTATTTTTTGTCACTAGTATTTCTGCTTACTTCTTAGGATTTGCATTGCCTATTTGTTCTTGCATGTTATCTACTTTATTAATTAGAGCCCTTAGCATATTAATTGGAGACAGCAATGGCAACCCACTCTAGTATTCTTGCCTGGAAAATCTCATGGACGAGGGAGCCTGGTAAGCTGCAGTCCATGGGGTTGCTAAGAGTCGGACTCGACTGAGCGACTTCACTTTCACTTTTCACTTTCATGCATTGGAGAAGGAAATGGCAACCCACTCCAGTGTTCTTGCCTGGAGAATCCCAGGGATGGGAGAGCCTGGTGGGCTGCCGTCTATGGGGTCGCACAGAGTCAGACACGACTGAAGCAACTTAGCAGCTAGCATATTAATTACAGTTGTTTTAAATTCCCTGTCTGATCATTCCAGTATACCGCCATGTCTGATTCTGATGCTTGCTCTGTCTCTTCAAGTTACATTTTTTAACTTTTAATATGCCTAGTGTTTTTTTATTGATAGCTGGACATGATGTATTACACAAAAGGAACTACTATAAACAGGCCTGTAGTAATGAAGTGGTGTGCGGGAAGGGAAAGTGTTCTGTGGTCCTACGGTTAGGTCTCAGTCTTTTAGGGAGTCTCTGCCTCTGGGCTGTGAACTTCACAAGTGTTTCTCAGCCTTTTTCCTCCCCCTTTCGTGGGACCAGATGACTGGAACTGATTGGAGTTGGACAGTTGCCTTCCCCAGGACAGTTGGGCTCTGATAATGCCTCAATCAGCAGACTCTGGTTAGCTAGTTTCTCCTAGGGGCATGCCTTGTCAAGAACATAATGCTCTCCTGTAATCATGAGATTTTTTGCTGATATTTATTATGGGAATATGTTTGAGCTCCTGGAGACAACAGTCACAAAAGTGTGGAGTCCTCCATGACTGGTCCTCTAGAGGTTTTAACCCTCAGATTTGTTTATGCTGAGCCTGTGTGTGTGTGTGTGTGTGTGTGTGTGTGTGTGTGTGTGTGTGCTAGTCACTCAGTCCTGTCTGACTCTTTGCGACCCCATGGATTGTAGCTCACGGTCAGGCTCCTCTGTCCATGGAGTTCTCCAGGCAAGAATCCTGGAGTTAGTAGCCTTTCCCTTCTCCAGAGGATCTTCCTGACCCAGGGATTGAACCCAGGTCTCTTGCATTGCAGGCAGATTTCTTTACCATCTGAGCCACCAGGGAAGCCCACAGAGCTGCTAGCAATTTGTTATTAATAGTTACCGTCAGGTTTTCCTACACCAGCACTGATTCCCTAGATGGTCTCTGCTTATCACTTTCTGCCTCCAGAAGTCCTAACTCCCTGTATTTGCTTGTTTCTCCAAACTTGGGGATAGCAGCTTATTATGTATCCTCATCTCTCTTAAGAATCCAAGAAAAGTTTTTTATTTTTTTTCAGTGTGTTCAGTGTTTTGCTTGTTGACGGGACAGAATAGTGATTTCTAAGCTCCTTAAGTCTAGTCTCCTTTTTTTCCCCTTCATGTTAGTTTTATGAATTTCCTTTACAGTTTATTCATAAGTACTGTGTGTGTATGTGTGTTAGTTGCTCAGTCATGTTTGACTCTTTGCAACCTCATGGACTGTAGCCTGCCAGGCTCCTCTGTCCATGGATTTCTCCAGGCAAGAATACTGAAGTGGGTTGCCAGTTCTTTTTCCAGGGCATCTTCCTGACCCAGGGATCAAACCCAGGTATCTTGCACTACAGGTGGATTCTTTACCACCTGAGGCACCAGGGAAGTCCATTTATAAATATTACTTACATGTATTTTCTGCTGTTCTTGAGTTCTTTTTGTTGTTGTGTATTTACTATATAATTTCAAAGGTTAATGTTTTTGCCAGGTAATTTGATTCAATTTTATCTCTTTTTATAATATAATCAGGTACTTTATAGCTCCTATTTGCTATTCATCTTTATATTTTTATTTATTTATTTGGCTGTGCCACATGGCTTGAGAAATCTTCGTTCCTCTACCAGGGATTGAGCCAGGGCTCTGGCAGTGAAAGCACCGAGTCCTAACCACTGGACCACTAGGGAATTCCCTGTCTTTACATTTTAAAAGCATATGTTATACATATGCTATATACATACATACATACATATATACA
>SJYC01100935.1:0-53074 GCA_006408675.1 Madoqua kirkii
TTATTTATTTATTTATTTATTTGGCTGCATTAGGTCTTAGTTGTGTGCAGGATCTTTTTTTTCTTCTGCATTAAAAATTTTATTTTTACTTGGAGGATAATTACAACATTGTGTTGGTTTCTGCCATACATCAGCATGAATCAGCCATAGGAATACACGTGTCTCTTCCTCCCTCCCACCTGAGTTTGATTCCTGGTCCAGGAACTAGATCCCACATGCTTTAACTAAGAGTTCACATGTAGCAAGTAAACGATCCTGCATGCTGGAAATGAAACTACATGCAGAATCTTCAGTTGGCCTGTGCCCTCTTAGTTATGATATGTGGGATCTAGTTCCTGGATCAGGGATTGAACTCTGCCTCCCCCTCCAATATTGGGAGTATAGAATGTTGGTCAGTGGACCACCAGGGAAGTCCCTGGTTGATTTTTTTAATTAATCCTTCACCCTGGGAACTTTATTTCTGACACACACCCAGACAGTTGGGAAATCCTTTAGTGTGAAATAGTTTTACATTTGAAATTGGTTATTTCATTTAATCCTTCATCTAACTAATCTTACCTGTTAAAAACCAGAGTAATTTGTTTATAGCATTGTATGTTACTGGAGAAAGAGTTTTCATGGTGATGAATTTCCTTCCTCCAGAATAAAAATGGGCTGAATGTACAGATAACTTAAGGCAACTAGGATCATAGTGGTTTATGAACCCACTATGTGATTGAGCTATAGGTTGATCCTGAATTTGTTATTTAATGTTTTTAATTATTAGAGAGGTACATTATAATTCACTTAATAGGATCAATATAAATAGTACATCATGAGAAACACTGGGCTGGTTGAAGCACAAGCTGGAATCAAGATTGCCAGGGGAAATATCAATAAACTCAAATATGCAGATGATACCACTCTCATGGCAGAAAGTGAAGAACTAAAAAGCCTCTTGAAAGTGAAAGAGGAGAGTGAAAAAGTTGGCTTAAAGCTCAACATTCAGAAAACGAAGATCATGGCATCCAGTCCCGTCACTTCATGGCAAATAGATGGAGAAACAGTGAGAGACTTTATTTTTTGAGTCACCAGATGGTGACTGCAGCCATGAAATTAGAAGATCCTTGAAAGGAAAGTTATGACCAACCTAGACAGCATATTAAAAAGCAGAGACATTTCTTTGCCAACAAATGTCCATCTAGTCAAAGCTATGGTTTTTCCAGTGGTCATGTATGCATGTGAGAGTTGGACTATAAAGAAAGCTGAGCACCAAGAATTGATGCTTTTGAACTGTGGTATCAGAGAGGACTTAAGAGTCCTTTGGACTATAAGGAGATCCAACCAGTCCATCCTAAAGGAAATCAGTCCTGAATATTCATTGGAAGGACTAAAACTGAAACTTCAATACTTTGGCTACCTGATGCGAAGAGCTAATTCATTGAAAAAGACCCTGATGCTGGGAAAGATTGAAGGTGGGAGGAGAAGGGGACGACAGAGGATGAGATGGTTGGATGGCATCACCAACTCAATGGACATGAGTTTGAGTAGACTCTGGGAGTTGGTGATGGACAGGGAGGCCAGGCGTGCTGCAGTCCATGGGGTTGCAAAGAGTCGGACATGACTGAGCGACTGAACTGAACTGATGGCCCTACATGTTAGCCAGTAGAAATAATTTCAAAACAAAAGACTTATAAAAATCTCTTTATAACATGTTCATAGTTAAGCAACTCTGTGAAGTTTGTTACTGTACCATCACACCTTGATTGAAATATTATCTCTTTTTAAGTATTTGAGGCTTGCTAGTATTAGTAATTCTTTACTGAAATCATGTATTATATATTGCCTTCTTCGTAATTAATGGCTCAGATATGACTTTTAATCATAGTGCAATGTCCAGCTTGACTTGGAGGAAGAGAACTCGGACTTCATTTTCATTTCACTCAAGAGGACCAGTGGTAACGAATTGAAAGATGCCTTGTTTTTTATTTGAAAGTATGCTCTGGCTTTGGAAATCATTGAAATTCATTTTCCGTGTTGTGTCCCCTTGTCTCCTGCTTGTTTTAGAGTCCTTTCATGAATAAGTAAGTTGAGATTACGAATGGTATTTTAATTGTGAAAACACAGGGAAATTGTGGATAATTATAAAGCATATAGTTCACATAGGACTCCCTTTTATGTCCTCTTCATTATGATAGCATTCTCAAGTGGGTAGTGGTTCATTTCATTCACTTTAAATCCATTCTGAAATCATTTATTTTCAGCAGATTTACAGTGTTTCCTGGGTGTGTTTGTTTATGGCCTCATCCTTTAGTCTGTAATTTCATTAGGTAAGTTTCCTTACTGATTAGATTAAAAATGTAATTACCTGCATTTTTCCTTTCCTGGTCCCTCATTTCCTCCTGATTCTACTTTTCTCCCATGTGGTTTGTAACTCTTCCTGCCACACTTTAAAGAAGCCATATGTTTAAGTGAGTAACAGTGAATTAACAAAGGACAGTGCTGGAAGCTGTCATGTGTTAGATCATGTGTTCAGAGTGTGGTTTTTGAATTTTGAGCTAAGTTTAAACCAGGCTGAGCTTGTCATATGGTTGTTGTAGAAGTAATTCCGATGTTTTAGGCATTTCCTATGTTTTAGTAATTTCTGATATTTAGTAATTTCTGATTTTGGTTTTTACGGAGGGCCCCATGGCTCCTTAGCTGCTGACACTGCTTGGCAGTTGGTGGTTATTCAACACATATTTATTGTGAATAAGCACATGTCTCCACCTTGAACATCACTGTTAGAAAAGTTATCCTCAAATAACTTAAAGCTGTTAAACTGCAGAGTGGAAGTGGTAAAAAAACACCTGTCAGAAAGAATTTCTTGTTAATTTTTGGTGCCTACATCAGCAAAGCTTGAGCTGTTGGCTAAGATCTGAAATAGATCTGCGCTGTATGTGATCAGTGTATTCATGATTGCTTGATAAAATGGGATTCTGAGCACAGAATTCTTTCAGTCTACTTATTAGTCAGTCTGTGATTTACTGGAAGGATGGAGAGGAGGATATTATAGGCTAGTAATTACTTGCTCGGCAGATTTTCTTGAGCCCATACTTGACTTTGAATTATTATCACCATGGTGAAATAGTCTGTTTAAAAAGTGCTTTGACATAAAGGGAATCATTTGCACAGCCTAGAAGTCTGTTATGTTTTGTTTTTAACTTAAGCAATGCTTTGGTTCTAGGCAAAGTATGAATTCTTTTTTGTATGTCATGTGGCCTCATCCTGGAGGTTATGGCATTATTATTAAGAGATAATATATTTAGCTTTTACAGACTCAGATGAGTAATTTCTGGGAACTTGTTGAACAAGGGGCTAGATGTGGAAAGAGGAAAACTTACAGGCATGTGAAATAGATGTTTAAAAGGTATTGTGAATTCTTAGAAGTTCATAGAATACATGATTCAAGTGTTTGTGGTTACTACCAAAGGATGTATATATGCAGCTGGGCTCTAAAGGCTGAGTGCCAGAGAATTGATGCTTTCAAATTGTGGTGCTGGAGAAGACTATTGAGAGTCTCTTGGACAGAAAAAAGATCAAACCAGTCAGTCCTAAGGGAGTTCAACCCTGAATATTCACTGAGAGGACTGATGCTGAAGTTCCAATGCTTTGGCTATTTGACGTGGAGTCGACTCACCAGAAGAAACCTTGATGCTGGGAAAGATTGAAGGCAAAAGGAGAAGAAGGTAGCAGAGGATGAGATGGTTAGGCAGCATCTTTGACTCAACAGACATGAATTTGAGCAAACATGGGGAGATAGTGAAGGATGGGGAGTGTGGTGGGCTGGAGTCCACGGGGTCACCAAGAGTTGGACATGACTTAGTGACTGAACAACAAAAATATGAAGTGGTTTGCTTTTTTCCGTGTTGTTTATTTCATTCCATTGTTCTGTAGATTATATGGGAAACCATTTTCTCTCCTGTGACTTTGAAGTACTACTACTGATATCCTCTTTGCATTGGTTGCAATCTGTTAATCCCCTCTGTTGTCACTTCCCTCATAACTTTTTGCATTGAAGAGTTTTCTTTTTCTTAGTCTCTCTCTCTCCTGTAGGACTTTCAGTCATTGCTTCTCCCAGATTGCTGCCTCAGAGTCATTTAGAGTAGTCCTTGAATCTTGAGTTTTTAAAATTCTACCTGTGTAACTTCTGAGTTTGTTTTTTGATCTCTTTTTAAAAATATTTATTTGCCTGTGCCAGGTCTTAGTTGCAGCATGTGGGATCTTTGCATCATGTGAGATCTTTCATTGCAGCACACCGATTCTCTGATTGTGGTGACAGTGAAAGATGAGTCGCTTAGTCGTCTCCAACTCTTTGTGACCCCATGGACTGTTCATAACTTTTTGCATTGAAGAGTTTTCTTTTTCTTAGTTTCTCTCTCTCCTGTAGGACTTTCAGTCATTGCTTCTCCCAGATTGCTGCCTCAGAGTCATTTAGAGTAGTCCTTGAATCTTGAGTTTTTAAAATTCTACCTGTGTAACTTCTGAGTTTGTTTTTTGATCTCTTTTTAAAAATATTTATTTGCCTGTGCCAGGTCTTAGTTGCAGCATGTGGGATCTTTGCATCATGTGAGATCTTTCATTGCAGCACACCGATTCTCTGATTGTGGTGACAGTGAAAGATGAGTCGCTTAGTCGTCTCCAACTCTTTGTGACCCCATGGACTGTAGCCCACCAGGCCCCTCCATCCATGGAATTTTCCAGGCAAGAGTACTGGAGTGGGTTGCCATTTCCTTCTCCAGGGATATTCCCTGCCCAGGGATCGAACCTGGGTCTCCTGCATTGCAGGCAGGTGCTTTACCATCTGATCCAATTGTGGCTTGTGGCACAGTTCAGTAGTTGTGGCATGTGGGCTCAGTGGTTATGGTGCACAGGCTTAGTTACTCGAGACATGTGGGATCTTCCCAGACCAGGGATTGAACCCATGTCCCTGCATTGGAGAGTGAATTCTTAACCTCTTCACCACCAGGGAAGTCAGTTTTCTGGTCTTAGAATGTGGAAAGTTGTGCCTATATCCTGAGATGGTATATTTGTTTCCTAGGGTTGCAATACAAATTACCGGAGTCTGAGTGGCTTAAAGCAGGAACGCATTGCCTCACAGTTTCGTTGGCCAGAAGTTCAAAATCAAGGAGTCGGCAGAGCTGTGCAGCCTCTGAAGGCTCTGAAAGACCCTCCCTTGTCTCTAGCTTTGGGTGCCCGTTGGCATTCCTTGGCTTCCTAGGCTGGTGGCCAGTCACTGTAATCTGCCTCCGTCCTCACTTTACTTTCTTGTTCGTGTATGTGTGTATAGAAGTCTCACTCTGCCTTTCTCTTGTATGTGTACTTTCATTGGATTTAGGGCCAACCCAGATAATCCAGGATGATCCCCTCATCTCAAGATCCTTAACTTAATTACATCTGCAAAGACTCCTTTTCCAAATAAGATAATGTTTGCATGTTCTGGGAATTAGGATGTGCACACACATCTTTTGGGGGGGTGATCTCTGTTCAACTTGCTACAGAAGAATTAAATGAAATGTAATACATAGCATTTAGCTCAGTGCCTGATGAATGGAGGTACTCAATTCGTGTTAATTCATTTCCCTTCTCTTTAGAAACCCACACCCTCCAACATTCCACACCTTGGAATGATTCCTGAGTTATGCTCAATTCAGAGCCTTCCTTCCACCCCGTCCCCCTTCCCTCTAAACCACAGTCTTCCTAACCTTTGACATTTGGCACTTTCTCACCTTCATTAATGTTACTATTACTTCTTTTTTAATGTTGAGAATAACCTAGTTAACTGGTCATAGGGAAGCACTTAAAAAAGTTATTTATTTTAGCTGTTGCATGTGAACTCTCAGTTGTGGCATGTGGAAACTAGTTCCCTGACCAGGGATCAAACCCAGGTCCCCTGCATTGGAAACGCGGAGTCTTAGCCACTGGCCCACCGGGGAAGTCCCCATTAATGTTACTTCTCATCTTCACAGTGACCCCCAAGTCCTCGCCTCGCCTTTCTGTTTCTTCACACCATTTACCTCCTGGGACCGTTACAGCTTACTGTCCATTGCTGCCAGTGCTCCTCGGGTTGGATGGCTCATCCCCGAGTGTCCTCTGCAGCTGTGCCTCCCAGAGCCTCTGCTCGTGCCATCCCACCAGTGGAGACATTATTCCCCCCTTTCCTCTTTCTCGCTTAGAGCCTTCACTTTAAATTCCTTCTTTCCTTGCTCTACTCAGGTCATGCTAAGGTCCCTCCTGCCCAAGAAAACGTCCCTTGACCTGGCTCTCACTTTCCTGTTCCGACACTGGACTGCTTTCACTTTGTCCATGCAGCTCTCTACTAATTTCTCTTTTTTCCCCATTATTTGGGTGAAACTGCTCTCTTGAAGGTTGACCAAGATCTAATAGCACTTTTATTTATTTGTTTTACAAAATGTTTATTTGGCTGCATCAGGCCTTAGTTGTAGCATTTGGGATCTTGGATCTTTGTTGCAGCGTGTAGGAACTAGTTCCTTGACCAGGGATTGAACCCAGGCACCCCTGCATTGGGAGAGCAGAATCTTAGTACTGGACCACCAGGGAAGTCCCTCTAATATTATTTTAAAAGGCTGACTGGGATGGTGATGAAGAGTTGGGTTGGTTACTGGAGCTGTCTGCTGGGGTGACTCCTACTTCCAGTACGTGCTAATAAATTACTGTGTGACCTTGAGCAAATCACTTAACTCCATTTTCCTTATCTGTAAAATGAGAATATTAGTACCTGACTTACAGGGTTGTCAATTAGTTTATATAAAGAATTTCTAAGGATGCCCAGTGGAGTAAGTGCTAGATATTAGCTTTTCATTTTTTAAGCTTTTTTCTTTTTTCCCTCATTGTCTTTCTTCTTCTCCTCTGTGTTGACATTTGTCATGGTTGACCATTCCCTTTTTCTTTTGTCCAGTGGCTTCTTCACTATATTCCAGCTCAGATGAATTCATCTTGAGGTCTTTTAGTTTTATATCTTTTATTTGTGGCCTAAACTCTACCTTCTTATCTCCTTTCTAGATAATTTTTCTTGTGGTAATTCATCACCATGGTTCCCCCTTTTACTTTTGTGTGAATGTTTCTGCCAATTGTATTTGTACCCCACTCTTCTTAGCTCTGCTGCTGCTGCTGCTAAGTTGCTTCAGTCATGTCTGACTCTGTGCAGCCCCATAGACGGCAGCTCACCAGGCTCCCCCGTCCCTGGGATCCTACAGGCAAGAACACTGGAGTGGGTTGCCATTTCCTTCTCCAGTGCATGAAAAGTGAAAGTGAAGTCACTCAGTTGTGTCTGACTCTTCACAACCCCATGGACTGCAGCCTACTAGGCTTCTCTGTCCATAGGATTTTCCAGGCAAGAGTACTGGAGTGGGGTGCCATCGCCTTCTCCACTTCTTAGCTCTAGCACTGTGTTTATAATTGCGTGTGAGAATGTCTAACAACACAGTCTCCCTCTCAGAATCAGCTGTGCAGTTGACTTCTGATTTGTTAAAGGACCTGGAGATTGTGGCAGTCATGAACAAGGATGTTGAGATCAGAGGGATGTTGTGTTTGAGTCCTTCAAAGCCTAGGAAGCCTTTGCCAGATCACCGCAGACTACAGAGCTCCTTGACTTGAATCCATTCTGTGCTTTGAAGGAGTGAAGCTGCATGTGGAAAGGTGTATGGAGACACAACTTTACAGCAGATACATTCCCTAGTTTTCTCATGTTGAGAATGAGGCATGTTCATAAATCTCTTTCCTCATAAACCCAGGGTAAGATGCCTACAAGCTATTATAAAGTGTTGATTTTTTGAAGTTTTTTTTCCCCTTAAGGTATAGCTTCCCTTCCAATCCCTGGAAAACAGACTAGGTAAATAAGTGAAATTTATGTCTCACAATGCAGAGGCAAATAGCAAATGAACTAAATTAGAGAACATAACATCATTTTAATGAAGCAGTATTGGTTTTTAGTGTTCTTTTGAGTTGTCTTGAGACCAAAGGGCAAGCATGGGAAAGAATTCCCTATTTTCTGAAATGTAGTCGCTTGTAAGATGGAGTAGAAAAAAATCTCTTTTTTTAAAAAACTATTTTTTGCAGCATTTGGGCTTCTTAATTCCCCTACCAGGGATCGAACCCATAGCCCCCTGAAGTGGAAGCATGGAGTCTTCACTACTGGACCACCAGGGTAGTCCCTGGAATAGAAATTTTAGACAAGGATATCCTGGCTTGCCAATAAGACATTATATTTTACAATGATGATGATTAGCAGGCATGTAGAATTACCTGAGTGTGGGTTACTATAGTTTTATGATGCTTGGTCGTCAGTCTGGATTGTTCCATGCTGGTTTCTTATGCCTTGAAACACTTTGACACATGGCCTTCCTCCTGTTAACAGTGCCTTTGTTTAAATACAGCTTCATTCCTTAATGGGTTTTGATCTTTAGGGATTAAACCCATGAGGACCTTAACCTAAGGAATGTGACTCAATTAGCTGTGAGTGATTTAAAATAAACTAATAGATTTTCAGTTTGGAGAGCTTGGTGTCTCACCTTTATTTTTTCCATCTGTTTAATGTGTAGTAAATACATGCTTTTGGTAAATCACCCTTGTTGCAGGTGCCATCAGTAATCTTTTTTTTTTTTTCTTAACACTTTGGTTACCTGATATTTTGAAAGTTTTTAGGAAAATTTGACTTTGTCCTTTTCTATGCTTGTTATTGTCCTTGTTTCTTAAATTTGACTTGGTTTCAAGATTCGGATTTGATTCCTGGGTGGGGAAGATCCCCTGAAGGAAGGCATGGCAACCCACTCCAGTATTCTTGCCAGGAGAATCCCATGGACAGAGGAGCGTGGCGAGCAATAGTCTGTGGGGTTGCAAAGAGTTGGACACGACTGAGCGACTAAGCACACAAGATTCAAGCAATTTTCACTGTTAGAGTAGCTGTGTTAATTAAAAGAAAAAGCTATGTAGTTTGTGAAAATTCTATTTCTAGGACACACATGTATTCTTACTTTGTGTATCCTTGTTTGGGGCAGTATTGTTTCTCCCAGTACTGGTCTTGGCCTAATAACTCTTGACTCAGTCCTCCTTCTCCAGGTTTCCCTGCCCCCCGCCCCAGTTTGGTGCATAACAAATAGTATAGGCTATTTACACCACTGATAACAAATATATAATTTTAGGATTAAATGATCCAAGATAATTGTAAAGATGCCTACAAGCTATAGCTACTCATAATCCATTTCATTTTTTTTCTCTGCATCATTTCAGTTGAAATCTTGGTTTAGGTAGAATTGCTAAGGTTACTTTGGCTTTTGTTGAACATTTTACCACATTTTTGGTTGGCTGTTCTCTTTAGTTTCATTTTTCACTTTGTCTCATCTGTCTTTGAAAGTCCACTAAAAAACAACTTAAAAACTTGTGGGGTTTGTGAGCCTGGTTTAATAAACTCAAGCCTAAACAAGTTAGATCTAATTGTAGTACTGATTTCCAGAGAGGATGTGGTGCAGGTGTGCTAAGTTGCTCAGTCATGTCCGACTCTGGGCCACCCTGTGGATTGTCTGTCCATGGGATTCTCCAGGCAAGGATACTGGAGTGGGTTGCCATGCCCTTCTCCATGGGTTCTTCCTGACCCAGGAAGTGAACCCATGTCTTAACATTTCCTGCATTGGCAGGCATGTTCCGGACAGGTGCCTAAAAACCATTGAGCTGGAGCTTATGTGAAACCTGCATTTCTCTCTTATGGATTAAAGGTGGGAAAAAAAGTGTGATTTTACTCCACTTCTCTGTTCTATTTATTCTCTGTTCATTTGTACTTCGAGCAAGTTCAGATTTCAATAAAAGGAGAAAGGTAGCAAACATTTTGCTCATCTCCCTGTGCCATCTCAAGCAGAAATGGGCCCAGAAAATGAGTTGGCATTTTTTTATCTTTTCATTCAGCATTCATTTTTCAAGAGTGCCTTAGTATGTTGAGAGACAGCTTATCTTAAAATTGAAAGAGTCATTAACCAAGCCTTGGAGTTTCTTGGTTTTGCTATGAAAATGAGCCTCCTCCTCTTGCCTGAATGAAGTGTCTGATTTTCAGCTTTATGCCTGGAGCATTTAGTGTAGAAGGGGCTTCGGGGAAGCCCGGTGTAGTACTGCTGTTTTTAGGTGACGGAACTGAGATCTGGTGCGTTGTCCAGAGTTATGCCCAGCACTAGCAGAATCAGGACCAAGAAGGAAAGGGTCTTGCGACTTCTGTCCTTTCCTGAGGAGGCCTGATATCTCAAAAGGCAGTGACTTTTGTAATCTTTGTCCAATTACCAGTTTCTCCCAGAGGAAAAAATAGAAATTATTCTTGAAGCACTTACCTTGGAGATTGAAATTAACAACTTGAAAATGCCACGTTGATTGTTTTTAATTAAAATGAGACCACTAATGATGTATTTAATTTTTTTTTCTATTGAAGGACAGTTGCTTTACAGTATTGTGGAGGTCTCTGCTATACATGAATGTGAATCAGCCATGACTATGAGTGTATCACCCACCCTTCTCGGTCATCATAGAGCGCCAGGCTAGTTATCTGTTTTACACATGATGATGTATACGTGTCAAGACTACTTTCTCCATTTGTCCCACCTCTTCTTCTCCCGCTGTGTCCACAGTCCACTCTCTATGTCTGTGTCTCCATTTCTTTTCGTAAATGGGTTCATTGGTACTATTTCTAGATTGCATGCTGATGTACTCAGTCGTGGCCAACTCTTTGCAACCCCATGGATTGTAGCCCGCCAGGTCCTCTGCCCATGGAATTTTCCAGGCAAGAATACTGGAGTGGGTTGCCGTTTCCTTCTCCATTAGATTCCATATGAATGCTTTAATAGATGATATTATAGGTGATAATAGATGATTTGTTTTTCTGACTTACTTCACTCTGTGTAACAGGTTCTAGGTTCATCCACCTCACTACAACCAACTCAAATTTGTTCCTTTTGAAGGTTGACTTATATTCCATTGTGTATAGGTACCCTTCTTTATCTGTTCCTCTGTCATCGGACGTCTAGGTTGCTTCCATGTTCTGACTATTGTAAATAGGGCTGCAACGTTGATTTTGATTTTGTCTGCTTTTACAATCCTGGTAGGTAGATTTGTGATTGAGAGTGTAAAATTTCAAGTAATCAAGAGAAAGTGCCAAAAGAGATTGTGATTCCAGATTATCCTACGTGTGCCCCCCAACAATGAGAATTTGAAAGATCTGTATCCAGACTAGACATGGTGATTTGTGACATATGTTTATGATTCATGAGGGAATTCTTATCTCTGTGGAGTCCTTGGTTCGAGGGTATTAATATAGAATTAGAGAAAATGAATTTTAGGATTATGTGGTTGAATGTGGTAAAGAATGCCTTTTTGAAATTCCTGAGTATATTTTATAGTAGAAAATCATATGTGGATAAAGGAATTATGATATTTTGGATTGTTCATTTAGTCTCATTCTAGCTGACGGATGGATATTACTACTTTTAATTTTTCATTTTATTGTTTTTTAGAAGGAGTTTGTTTTTGTGAGTTTTTTATAATGGGAAATAGTAATTTTATATTTGTTTTCCCGGTTGATGTACTAGTTGAATCAGTTCAGGTCCATTGAGCAGTTCCTCAATTCTGAATATTATTTTTTTAATTTAAAAAAGCTAATTGAGTCATGTCATTCTTTCTTTTTTTTTTCTTTTATAGCCAACACATATCTCTTTATGGTACAAGCTCGAGGAATAATGTTAAGAGAAAATGTGAAAACAATAGGACATATGATCAGGCTGTACACAAATAAAAACACTACACTCAACGGTACAGGTAAGACTGCTTCCTGCTTTAATTTTGCTTTACTTCTGCTTCTTAGCTTTGTCATCATAAATTAGTAAACCAAATCTCTTCATCTTCGTCCTGCTCCAAGTAACTTCCTGTTAAAGAGGAAGGTCTCCTGACTGCACCAGGAGGGCCCTTCACTGTGAGGACTGTCCAGTATTCTAGGACATAAAAGGTGTGATCACCCAGGGGATGGGGTTTTGTATAAAGATAATTCTTGAAAGCATAAGCAAAATATGAAAAATAACTTGTATTTTTCAATTCACCTTCCATATTAAAGACAAATTAATCACAAAGAGAGTCATTTATGCATCTGAGCCCCACTGCCATCTTTCTTCATGCCCATCTTAATCCCTAAGATGATTTGCCAACTTTGTGTAGAAAATACTTGTTTCAGTTACAGAAGAGTGTTAACCTTTGGCCTTTTTAGGAGTGAAAGGAAGAAATCATATAACATTGGAAGTCAGTAGCTGCTCTTGCCTTTTTAAAATATAACTTAGAAGAAGAGTCTCCATCAGAATCACAGGAAGTTAAAGCCTAAGTAATAGGCCCGACTCCTGATTTAATGATGGTAGAGCTGATTCAGCTGTTGTGGAAGAATGCATGTGCTCCTTTGTAGCAGTGTTTCCACATTGTCTCTGGAAGCTGTATTAGATGCTATTTTAAGGGTTCAGCGGCTGATTGTCAGTTGTTGCATCCACTGTATTCTTATTTTAAGCAGTTAAAATTCAAGATTTAACTTATGTCACCAGTTTTTCATTCAAATCACACACACACACCCCAAACTTGTTAATAGGAAGTCCCTCTCCCTCCCAGTCATAGGTACATTTTCTTAAAATGTATGTTAAGGTGGGTAATAGTTTTAGACCCTTCCTCACATCTTAAGACTATTGCGTATTGATTCACACATGCTGCTACAAAATCTGTTCTAGTCATTTGCCTAATTTGTGTTATGATGCCGCCAATCAGTATTTTTTAATCACTCTTAATTTTCTTCTTCCTTTTAACTTTGAAGAAATTTCCTTCAGAAGGATGGTTTCATCTGAGTTGGTATTTTAATAGTACAGTGAAAGTCTCATGAACTGGTCTTCTGCCTCAATTAGTTTCTGAATAATAGGTCAATTTTAGAGAAGTTGAAACATTTTAAAAGCTTCACTGGAATTTGTCCTGGCTGAATAAGTTGGTGGTAAAAGTGTTCATTAAAAGTTCATTCAACTGAACAGAAGTATTAAGCATCTTTAGGTTACTGTATTTGTGTAAGTGAGTGCTTATAAAATCTGTGTATAGTCAGGTTCTTTTCCCAGGGTGTGAATAAGTTATATGTGTGAGTATTGTGCTTCATTAGGAGAATTAATTATTTGGGCAAGATGAACCCCACCTCCAGCCCCAACTGCAATACTTCACAACTGAAAAGAAATTCCCTCCTCCCCTCACTAACTCAGAGTTTCAGTGAAGACCAAACGACGAATGCATCCTTTGATTAAAGTTTGCTTTTTATGAACCTTTGGAAGCCTTTCAGTTGGTTCCTTTACTGATGGTGCAGCTCTTCTCAGGAGACTGTCATTGTCAGTTAGGAATTGGGTTTGGTTGTAAGAGAAAGCTGACTACAGTGGTTTAAACACACGAGGCTTGTATTCTTGTGTAAATGAAGTCTGGAGGCTGGATAACTTCCTTTTGTTGAGAAACTCTTTTCTTTCCCCTTCTTTCCCCTTCTGCTCTGCCATGTTTCACAGGCTGAGACACTGGGGGTCTTCAGTCTTCATGTTGGTCTTGGGTCATTAGAAGGAGCAGTGGAAGAAAGGGAAAAGAAACATTTCCCCCTTGGCAAAGATCCTTCCCAGACGTCCCACGTGGTAATTCCACTCATGTCTTGTTGCTGTTGTTCAGTTGCTAAGCTGTGTCTGACTCTGCGGCCCCATGGACTACAGCATGCCAGGCTTCCCTGTCCTTTACCATCTCCTGGAATTTTCTCAGATTCGTGTCCACTGAGTCAGTGCTGCTCTCTAACTGTCTCATCCTCTGCCTCCCTCTTCTCCTCTTGCCTTCAATCTTTCCCAGTAAATTGGCTCTTCGCATCAGGTAGCCTAAGTATTGGAGCTTCAGCATCAGCTTCAGTTCTTCCGGTGAATATTCAGGGTTGATTTCCTTTAGGATTGACTGGTCTGATCTTGTTGTAGTCCAAGCAAGAGACACTCAAGAGTCTTCTCCAACACCACAGTTCAAAAGATTGAGTCTTCAGCGCCCAGCCTTCTTTATGGTCCAACTTCACATCTGTACATGACTACTGGAAAAACTTTGGAAGAAAAGTCACGACCAACCTAGAGAGCATATTCATAAAGCAGAGACATTACTTTGCTGACTAAGGTCCGTCTAGTCAAGGCTATGGTTTTTCCTGTGGTCATGTATGGATGTGAGGGTTGGACTGTGAAGAAGGCTGAGTGCCGAAGAATTGATGCTTTTGAACTGTGGTGTTGGTGAAGACTCTTGAGAGTCCCTTGGACTGCAAGGAGATCCAACCAGTCCATTCTGAAGGAGGTCAGCTTTGGGACTTCTCTGGAAGGAATGATGCTAAAGCTGAAACTCCAGTACTTTGGCCATGTCATGCAAAGAGTTGACTCATTGGAAAAGACTCTGACGCTGGGAGGCATTGGGGGCAGGAGGAGAAGGGGACGACCGAAGATGAGATGGCTGGATGGCATCACTGACTCAGACTTGAGTCTGAGTGAACTCTGGTAGTTGGCGATGGACAGGGAGGCCTGGCATGCTGTGATTCATGGGGTCGCAAAGAGTCGGACACGACTGAGCAACTGAACTGAACTGGAAAAACCATAGTTTTGACTATAGAGACCTTTGTCAGCAAAGTGACATACTTAATTGTGAGGGCGACTGGGAATGATAGTCTGAACTGGGCTCCTGGTGCTCTGAATGAAATTGGGATTTTGTCCCTGGTGGCTCAGACAGTAAAGAATCTACCTGCAATGCAGGAGATGTGGGTTGGGAAGATCCCTTGGAGAAAGGAATGGCAACCCAGTCTAGTATTTTTGCCTGGAGAATTCCATGGACAGAGGAGCCTGGCAGTCTACGGTCCATGGGATTACAAAGATTCAGACATGACTGAGTAACTAACACTTTCATTTTACCTAGGAAGAAAGGGAAAATGGAGTTTGAATAGGTAGCTATGAAGCACTGCCGTGTTCATTTATATTGAGCAGCTAATATAGTTAATACTCAGCTTGATACTGGAGATACAACATGAAGAAAAACATCCTTTCAAAACTGTGCTTTATAACAGCATGGTCTTTCTCCCACATTGCCACATTACATTTTTTAGGGAAAATAATCTTGAACTAATCTTGAAACTTTAGATCTAGAAGGACCATTAGAGATCACTTGCTTCAACCTCATTATTATACATCTGGGACTCAAAGCCCAGATGAAGTGACCCACCCAGGGCTGCACAGCTTGTAACTGGTCAACCAGGGCGAGAGCTTGTCTTCCCTACTGCTGATGTTCTCTGGTTTAAGGATCGAAAGATTCTGGATCTAGTACTTGTTCTTATACCAACTAACCTGTGAATATTTAAAAGATTCTGTAAGTTCTTTATGCCCAGCTTTTTTATTTACCTTGTTTCATAGAATTATAAGACTAAAATGAAAATCTGGCATGTAGCATTCACTGTAAAAGGCAGATATTATTGTAAGTCATGTCCAAATCTTTTGCAGCCCTGTGGACTGTAGCCTGCTAGGTTCCTCTGTTCTTGGGATCCTGGGCTAGAATAATGGAGTGGGTTCCATTTCCTTCTCTCAGGGGTCTTCCTAACTCAGAGATTGAATCCAAATCCGAATTAGCATGAGGATTCTTTACCACTGAGTCACCAGGAAAGCCCAAAAGACAGATGGTACAATTCAAAAATAAAGGATTCCTACCTCCCCCACCCTCCAAAAAGAGTAAAAGATCTTCATTTTATGGAAGATCTCTAGGAGATCTTCTGGGAGAGATGGAACTGTAAATAGCTACTTATAATGCAGTGATTTATTTCTGTGCAAATGTGTACAGATAAAATCTGCCCAAAAGGAGACAGTGGTCAGTAAGGTGTACAAAGGACTAATTGGGCTCTAGGGAAGAGTTGAGAAATATGTATTGACTCACTGAAAATTTATCACTTAGATTAGATCTTTAAAATTCTCATCATGAGAAAAAAATATGTAACCATGTGATGGATTTTAATTAATTAGCCTGGTGATAATCATTTCATAATATATCCAAGTCTCAAATCATTATGTGGTACACTTTAAACAATACAGTGTTATATGCCAATAAAACTAGTTAGCAAAAAACATAATATTTAACACAGTGGCAAATTGTCATATTTCTAAGTACATTTGATACCAAATAGGATTTTTTAATCCTGTGCCTGACATTCTGAAGCATCAAGTGTAAAGAGATATACATAAAACTTTTGTAAAGAAATCATGTACTTTTATAATCAAATGGTACCTTGCCTTGTAGTTCATGGAGTCAGTCAAATTAAGAAAACAAAATGTATTCAGTGGGCAGTTATCAGAACAGATGACAAAGGTCACATGCTGTTAGAGCCAGTAGGCTTGTTAGAAATACGCCAGCACACTTCCTCATTCGGCGGGTGCATGGTCGGAGGCCCTCGGACTTGGCCAGCCTGACACGGCAAGCAGTAAATAGACCAGAACGCTCACTGGGTTTCCATTACCTGCTTTAAGCCACAGGGGAAACAAAGCCCTGGAGAGGGCTCATTTGGCCTGTTCTCCTAAGATCCAGGGAGAGCCAAGGAGGGGCTGTCTAACAGTTTTCACGCTGGGTTCCTTTTTTTTCCGGTGTAGCTCTGAAAGAGAGGAAGAAGGCAGGGGCCCGGGTCTCACTGTGTTTTCGTCCATTCATTAGATGAAATAATGTCTGCATTTTACAGCGGTCGTGGTAGATCGGCCTCTGGAGCATCTGTCATGCGTCACGTTTTAAAGCTCCTGGGTTTTGAAGCTGGGGGTGTGCTACATGGGCCTCAGCACTTTGGTAGGAATAACAAGTTTTGTGGGTTTATTACATCATAGTCTCCCAGAGCTTAAATCATTGTTGGCCACATTCTCAGTTGTGAAGTATTCATTTGTAGTGTCTTCTGTGTTGTAGATGCTGTATTAGATGCTAGAAATCAAAGGCAATTTGATTTCAATTAAAAGAGATTTACAGACATATGGCAAGGAGGTGCAGAGTTCTTATGTACACAATACACTGGGATGATGTAACTACCACTGGATGCATTACTGAAGGGTACAGACATTTTTATTAGCCTGACAATGAGTTGAGACCTTGTGATCATTTATAAGGATGTTGTCAAGAGTCACATGTCTTAGCTAGAAAACTTTGTATTTAAAGGATAAAATATAGTGATACTACATGTCTTTGAGGGTTTTTAAAAATTGATTCTTTATAAACGGATAAAAGTGATCCATGGTTTCTTTCGTGACAAATTCAGTCATTTTAGCATGAAAATAAAAAGTGAAAACAATCCTCCAGCCCTCCCATTGACACGAGACTCCCCAGAGGGAGCCATGTTAACAGTCTGTTTTGCAGAGAGGTCTGGAGAGCTTTAAACCTTTGTGACTTGGATGTGGATTTAGAATCAGAGTCTGTGGCTAAGAGAGGGGGCCCAGGCTTTAATGACAAGAATTAATAAATTATGTATAGTAAGAAAATGCTTTTATTTAAATTTATATGACATTAAGAAATTACTTTGGGATTGTGCGTTAATATTTGTCTTCTTTGGGATTATAAGAAAATGGGCCTTTGGACCACAGAAGGGCAGTGACTCCCAGGGACAAACTTATTTATCTTCTATTTTCAGCACAGTATAGAGTAGATGCTTGGCTGGCATTGTTTGAGTCCCCAATAAAAGGAGAAGAGTTTGTTTTACTAGAAATTTGATATATATATCTATAGTTTTTAAAGGATTTTGAAAAAAGAATCAGAAATTATTGGACTTCCTCACACTTATTTTGAAGCTTCCCAGGTGACACTAGTGGTAAAGAACCCGCCTGCCATTGCAGGAAATGAGGGTTTGTTCCCTGGGTTGGGAAGATCTCCTGGAGAAGGAAATGGCAACACATTCTGGAATTCTTGCCTGGAGAATCCTGTGGACAGAGGAGCCTGGCAGGCTACAGTCCATAGGGTCACAGAAAGACACACATGATTGAAGTGACTCGGCATGCACACTTACGTCATGCTTCAGTTCAGTTCAGTCGCTCAGTCTTGTCCAACGCTTTGTGACCCCATGAATCGCAGCACGCCAGGCCTCCCTGTCCATCACCAGCTCCCGGAGTTCACCCAAACTAATGTGCATCAGTGATTCCATCCAGCCATCTCGTCCTCTGTCATCCCCTTCTCCTCCTGACCCAGTCCCTCCCAGCAGCAGGGTCTTTTCCAATGAGTCAACTCTTCACATCAGGTGGCCAAAGTATTGGAGTTTCAGCTTCAGCATCCGTCCTTCCAATGAACACCCAGGACTGATTTCCTTTTGAATGGACTGGTTGGATCTCCTTGCAGTCCAAGGGACTCTCAAGAGTCTTCTCCAACACCACAGTTCAAAAGCATCAATTCTTTGGTGTTCAGCTTTCTTCACAGTCCAACTCTCACATCCATACATGACCACAGGGAAAACCATAGCCTTGGCTAGACTGACCTTTGTTGGCAAAGTAATGTCTTTGCTTTTCAATATGCTGTCTAGGTTGGCCACAACTCTTTTCTTACAAGGAGTAAGTGTCTTTTAATTTCATGGCTGCAGTCACCATCTGCAGTGATTTTGGAGCCCCCCCAAATAAAGTCTGACACTGTTTCCACTGTTTCCCCATCTATTTCCCATGAAGTGGTGGGACCGGATGCCATGATCTTCGTTTTTTGAATGCTGAGCGTTAAGCCAACTTTTTCACTTTCCTCTTTCACTTTCATCAAGAGGCTTTTTAGCTCTTCGCTTTCTGCCATAAGGGTGGTGTCATCTGCATATCTGAGGTTATTGATATTTCTCCCGGCAATCTTGATTCCAGCTTGTGCTTCTTCCAGCCCAGTGTTTCTCATGATGTACTCTGCATCTAAGTTAAATAAGCAGGGTGACAATATACAGCCTTGATGTACTCCTTTTCCTATTTGGAACCAGTCTATTGTTCCATGTTAAGTTAAAACTGTTGCTTCCTGACCTGCATACAGATTTCTCAGGAGACAGGTCAGGTGGTGTGGTATTTCCATCTCTTGAAGAATTTTCCACAGTTTATTGTAATCAACACAGTCAAAGGCTTTAGCATAATCAGTAAAGCAGAAATAGATGTTTTTCTGGAACTCTCTTGCTTTTTCGATGATCCAGCGGATGTTGGCAATTTGATCTCTCGTTCTTCTGCCTTTCTTAAAACCTTTTCTTGAACATCTGGAATTTCGTATCTTTAAATCTTTCAGTACCTATGGATGAGACACAGGTGTAGCCTCTTAGAGGGGTTTGTTTTTGTGTTTTTTATCTATCCCTGCATGTACTGGCATAAAAACCAGTAATGTCCACTGAACCCCTCTGCCGTCTGTCTTAGAGGGCTTTCCTGTGCAGGCTTCCCTGGAGAAAGGCATGAGTCGGGGAGGACTTTGTTACTGGGGCTTTCTCTCTTTCTGGTGGAATAGGTCTTAGCCACTGTACCGTCACTGGGCCCTATTTGCCACATTGAGGTTTTCTGGTAATACACTTACCTTCAAACCTGACTGACAACTTGCCAAGTTCATAAAGAGTTGCCACTTATTAATAAGGGGCTCTGGTCTGCAGGGCCCCTTCCAGCAGGTAGGCCTGAAGGGTGCTGTGTCTTTGCTCCAAAGTGTCTTCCTCGCTCCTAGGCTGTATCTCCATCTACTGTATTTTTTTTTTAAGAATGTCTTCAGTTTCCTTTGTTACTTATTGGTCACACCTGTGGCTTGCAGGATCTTTGTTCCCTGACCAGGGATTGAACCTGGGCCCTTGGCAGTGAAAGCAGGAAATCTTAACCACTGGACCACCAGGGAATTCCCTTCATCTATTGTATTTTGATGATGCATGAATGTTTGTTAGGTCATGACATGGACCAGAGGTATCTAGATTTCTTTGATTCTTCTCATGTGCTTCATATTCAATTTCCAGGAGTCTGCGGTGAGAAGGTTGAACTTTTGCAGTTCAGTAAGCCTGTGATTTTGACCCTCCCTCTTGTGCTTGCTGGTCGCTGGTAGGCAGACCTCCCTTTTAAGTCATATGTCCATTTTCCCCATTCCTAACTCTTCTTCTTGCTGGCCAGTTCTTATAGGAATGCCTTTTTCATCAGAGCAGATTACTGAGGACTGAAATAAGCCTTCATATTTTCCAAAGTGGCTGCTGGAACTTCATTTCCTGTGGGTACAGAGTTTGTGATCCAGAGGAGAGACAGTGGTGTAATCAGCTGTTTCCATTTCTCAGCTCTTCCTCACTGCGTGCTGGTCTTATTCACTTACACCAGCTTCCTCTGGCATAGCAGGAAGCTATCAGGTCATGGTTCCCAGATTTGCATCTCAGAATTGCTCAGAACTTTGTTGCAGAAAGGGACTGAGATGTGATCTCCTCGGTTCCAAGTTGAAAAATTCCTAAGGCTCTTGATTGTTCCAGGTTGAGGGGTTCATTTCTAAAGCAGTCACTCCTAGCTGAAGTTCCTGAATATGCATATGGACTTGAGGTTGTTCTGAGCACTTTGTACACTTATCTTTCTGAAATCTGAAAATGACAACATGAGGCAGGTGCAGAAGAGAAACTTCTTCTCTTGCTTTGTAGCACCAAGCTAGTGTGTGTTGGCGCAGGATTTGAACTCAGTACTTGATGTTGGCACTCTAAACCAGTACCTCTGTGTTCCATAATTTGCTGACTCTAAAAATAATAGACCTGATATAATAATAGCTCCAGGGTGCTCCAGAAACTGCAGCCCACAGGTTGGGTATGACTAATTTAAGACTTTTAACTGGGCTGTATTGCAGAAGTCAGTTGAGTGGGTAAATCTCAGTTTCTTAAGTGTGAGGCGGTGAGAAAACATTACTCCCACCGTCTACTCTCTTTGGCTGCAAATGCAGCGTGCTGTGGCCATGTGGGTGTCCAGAGCACCCCGGGCTGCCTGATAGTGGAGATCATCTCCCTGGAGCACTTCCTTTATATATATATTAATATATATATATTACTGGATTTTATTTTTGGCTGTGCTGGCTCTTCATTGCTGCACGTGGGCTTTGTCTAGTTGTGTCAAGCAGGGGCTACTCTTTGTTGCGGTGCACGGGCTTCTCATTGTGGTGGCTTCTTTGGCCAGGGGGTTAAGAATCTCCCGCCAGTGCAGGGGACACTGGTTCGATCCTGGTCGGGGAAGATCCCACGTGCCACAGGGCAACTAAGCCCGAGCACCACAACTGCTGAGCCCGTGCTCTCGCATGCCTGGTGTATTTCACTCCCCCTTTGCATCTAGCTCAGCTGGGGGCGGGATGGGAGCAGGTGTTTTCTGCTGGTGGCAAATGAGTGTGCTGTGTGTGCACACGCACGGACCCGGCCGCTCTGCTCGCAGACTCGCCCCAGGGTCCCCGGGGAAATCACGCTGAGAGGTCCCTTCTGGCAGGCGTGAAGGGTGAATGGGAGAGTAGTCCCGGCAGGTGTAGTTTGCTTTTCCCGAGTTCTTTCTAGATAATTGCCTTTTAAGTGGTGCTGTGGATCGCAGAGTGTAGTCTTTACACAGTGACAGCGACATATTTCATCCTAGGAGCAAAGCAAAAGGCAATTTTTTGGTCGTAACTTTTTTTTCCTCTCTCTCTCTGTCTAAGATTATCCTGAAGGCAATAATTCAAGTGATTATCTTGTTCAAACAACAACATATCTTCCGGAAAACTTCACATATTCACCATACCTCCCCTGCCCAGAAAAACTGCCTTACATGCGTAAGTTTCATCTCGTTTTCACTTCAAGTATGTGCTTGTATTATAATAACATATAAACATAAAATTCACCTGGTTTGACTATACCACCCTCAGGTCATTATCAGGGTGCTCATGTTCATATCGTGTAGCATGTTATTATATTTGACTTTTGGGGGGGTGCAGAGTAATTTTTTGTACTGGGGAGGAGGATTGAAAACCTGAAGTAAAGCTTTTCAGCTACCTAGAAATAACCCCTGTTGTGAGTTTCATGTGTATTCTTAAAATTACTCTGAGTGACTTTAATATCTTTTATATAGATACAAAATTAGAATATTGCAAAGGCTTTAAGAATTTATATAAATGGTTTTAAAATTGCAGGTTTTCCTGTAACTTGCTTTCTTAGTCATTTTTTGAGAACTGTCCATGTTGATACATTTATTGTCATTAACTATCATGTAGTATGAAAAAGTGACTGTGCGCGTGTGTGCCCAGTCATGGCCGACCCCATGGACTGTAGCCCTTCAGGCTCTTCTGTCCATGGGATTTTTCAGGCAAGAATACTCGAGTGGGGTGCCATGTCCTTCTCTAGTGGATCATCCTGACCCCGGGGTCAAATCTGCATCTCCCGTGTCTCCTGCCTTGCAGGTGGATTGTTTACCACCAAGCCACTGGGGAAGCCCACTGTATAGTGCATTTTTGAATAAATGTATGGTATTTCCTTTACCTTTCTCTCTGCTGATGAAAATTTAGTTTGTTTCTAATACTTTGCTATCACAAAGCAGCGCTGTTAAGGACAGCACCAGGCATTTCCTTGTGCCTAGAAGCATAATTTCTGGGCTGGCTGGCAAGGTTGCACTCCCCAGCAGCTATCCCCATTGATATCCCCAGGAGCAAAGCACGAATGCATTTCTCTGATACTGATGGACTTTTTAAGATTTTTGCTTTTCTTATGGATAAAACACTTTTTGCTCTTATGATAAATTTAAAAAGGTATCTTGTCTAAGTGTTTACTTTTCTTCATTACTAGCAGCCTTGAGTGACTTTTCCTGTGTTTGTGAGTAGTTTGGAATTTTCTCCCCTGTAACTCAGTCACTGCTTTATTGATTCCTTATTGATTAAATTTTTGTATGGATCAGTGGGAGTTCTTTATATATTCTAGCGGTTCCCTACTGTCTGCTATTTGTGTTGTAATTGGCTTGTCTTTTCATTTTGTTTATGGAATCATTTATTTTAAAATTGTGTTTTTAAGTGTATCAATCACATTAAGGCTTTCACTTTTTTTGGTCTCAAAGCTTTCCTTGTTACTCAAAAGCCATACAAATACTCTCTTATTTATTTCTAATAATTTTGTTTTATGTTTTTGTGTGTACTATGAGATAAGGTCAAGATACTATCTTGACCTATATGTCTTTTTTTTCAAAATTATGAAGATAATTCATTATCATTAAAAAAAAGCTCTATAATCACTCAGAAGCCACACAGCTGTTAATTGCAATTTTTCATTGTTTGTGTCTGCACCTCACCCGCCCCGATTTTGAGCATACTTCATACATATAAGTTAGTACCTTGATCTTTATATAGTTAAAATTTAAGTAAACATTATTTGGAATTGCTTATTTTTAATGTCCTAAGTAAGTGTGTTTTTATGTCTTTATATAACTTTTCTTTATTGAGGAAGTTAGCCTGGCGTATTTGTAGGATTTTTCAGTGCATTTTTGATAGATAGTATATACCCATAATTAAAAGTAAGAGTTACCTTTTCTTATCATTTAAGGCCACAGCTCTCACACTTTGGGTGCATCAGAATCTCTGGACAGGCTTGTAAAGTGCGCATTTCTGTGCCCAGCCCTCAGAGTTTTGGTCAGTAGATATGGAATGGGGTCTGAGAAGTTTCACTTCTAACATGCTGCCAGGTCACGTTGATGTTGGTGATCCTTGGGCCACAGACCCACTGATCTGGAATCAATCTTGGCTGCGCTGTAGCCTGGGGAACATTTATAATTCTGAAGTTTCTGATTTTTATTAATTGAGTGTGAGGCCTCAGGTGTTTTTTTTTAAATTATTTTTGGCTGTGCTGGGTTTTTGTTGCTGTGAGGGCTTTTCTCTAGCTGCGGTGAGCGGGGTTACTCTAGCTGCAGAGCTTGGCTTCTCATTGTGCTGGCTTCTTTTACTGCAGAGCACAGGCTCTGGGGTGCACGGGTTTCAGTAGCTGCGGCGTGTGGACTCAGTAGTTGCGGCTCCTGGGCTCTAGAGCACAGGCTCAGTAGTTGTGGCTCACGGGTTTAGTTGCCTCTCGACATGCAGGGTCTTCCTGGACCAGGGATCAAACTTGTGTCTCCTGCACTGGCAAGTGGATCCTTTACTACTGAGCCATCAGGGAAGCCTGGAGCCTCATTTTTTTTTTTTTTTTTAATCTCAGTTGATTCTAGTATTGTAACCTTCTTTGCTGCTGCTGCTAAGTCGCTTCAGTCATGTCCAACTCAGTGCGACCCCATAGACGGCAGCCCACCAGACTCCCTCGTCCCTGGGTTTCTCCAGGCAAGAACACTGGAGTGGGTTGCCGTTTCCTTCTCCAGTGCATGAAAGTGAAAAGCGAAAGTGAAGTCGCTCCATCATGTTCAACTCTTCATGACCCCATGGACTGCAGCCTACCAGGCTCCTCCATCCATGGGGTTTTCCAGGCAAGAGTACTGGAGTAGGGTGCCATCGCCTTCTCCAGTAACCTCCTTTACTGTCCCATAGTAGGGACTGAAGCTGTGGTTTTTGTGCCTGTATATTTGTCAACTTTGTCATTGCAGTTTAGGCCTTCTAAAAATAAATGTTTCTGTCTGTGCAGTGCTGAAACCACTGGGTGATGCTCTGTTGAAATATTGATTATAATAATTTCATTTTCATAATTTGCATTTTCAGGGGTTGAGAGTTTTAAGAAGTCTTTCTGTTCTTGGTCTAGCTGCCACTTTCTTAATTAGTGCTTTGTGGGTGCTAATTGAAGTCTTCTTTCAGAGCATCTGCCGGCCAGGCTGTCCTGTCCCCTGTCCTCTCCCCGCCCTGTCCCCCAGCCGGGTAACTCACGAGTGCTCCTGTCACGGGCTTGAAAGATGGCGTCACAGCTGCCCTCCCTGCCTTTCTTGGAATGTCTTGGTGCTCCTGCTCGTTCCCTCTGCTTCCATCAGTCTTACATTTTTTTGAAGAAGAGGATCACATCAATTTGTCCAGTCACTTTTTCACAGAAGGACTTCTCCGGGCTCTGCCGGCTTTGGGTCCAGCTCCAATCCCTTGTCCAGTTAGCTGTGGCCAGCATGATGGAACATTTAATAGAAAATATGGCCACATGCAGAAACTCCTGAGGAGGGGGCCACGGGCACAGCTACTACATTGAGGCTTCTGCCAAGAGGGCTGATGTGAGCCACCCTGGAGACCCCCTCACTAGCCTTGTGACAGCTGCACAGTTGAGCCTGTTTGCCTGTCTGTAAAATCTGGAATCATATGTGAACTTTGTGAGGATAAAGAGAAGCACAGCACCTGAAGCTTGGTGGTGGTTAATTTGCTATTCCCTCTCCTTTCCCTCATTTCTGTGAATGATGGAGCCAGATTTTACAATGATCAGAGGAGTAAGAAACCTAGGAGAAATATGTAGAGGGAAGGCATTTATTTTTACCTATCTATGCATCTTAAATTTTTTTTTTAATTAGCAGATTTTTTTCCCACCAGTGACAGAGAAAAGCATAATAAAATACCTAATTATAAAAATCTTGTCATAATGTCACACAAAGTGATTGAATTCCATACCTCCCCAAGTAATAGTTAAGGAGAGGCTATGTAAAAAGATGATCTACTTAGATGAAGACCATTCAGGTAGGATTGATACTGAATTTCCCTGTAATCACTGAAAATAAGATTAGGGCTTAAAGTTGGTGTTTGATTAGCTGGCTGTAACTTTTTTGATTTTTCTGGCACCTGATTACCATAAAGAGTGAACTTCTCCAGTTGGAATTCATGTACAGTTTACTGCATGGGTTTCAGCATTTATTTCACATTCAGTCAATTACATTATAAAATTTATTTTAGATAATATTTATACAATATGAGTGAATACTTCTTTATTGTTAGGGTTTATAGATTCTCCAGAGGGCAGATCCACTTTCAGCTTTATGAAATTTATGGGAGACTCTCCGTAGTCACCTGAAAAGGGAATGGCAGTACACTCCAGTGTTCTTGCCTGGAGAATTCCACGGACAGAGGGGAGCCTGGTGGGCTACGGTCCTTGGGGTCGCAGAGTCAGACACGACTGAGTGCCTGAGCAAGCACTCCATATTAATAATATCCACTTTATCTGGAGCTGAAAAATAATGCTTAGTATGGATGTTTTGATTTTTCTGTGTGAGGTTAGTGATGGAAAATGTTAGCTGTACACTCTGCATTAAAATGAAGACAGACTTACCTGTAGATTTCCCGTCATTCAGTTCCTATTCAAAGAGGGTGCCTCTATAGTGACCCCTTAATGCATTTCATCCTAGCGTTTTTGGAATAGTTGCTTTTGTGGTTGAACGTTGATAGTTTCTATGGTTGCTAGCCTTAGGACCACACCAAAAGCCACAAGGACTTTTTGAGATGAATTTAAATAGTTCAAATGAAGAATGGGCAGAGAGGGAAAAGATAAGCAAATAAACTGCAGACAAGCTCGAGTAATGCTACTGTAACAAACCGTCATGCCTGTGTTTATCATAGAGAAAAGCCATGGGAGCCGTTGCAGAGTCGTGAGCCGCCTGCGGCAGGGCCTCTGTTGTTCAGGGGGGCTGGTGGGGAGCAGCACAGCTGAGCACGTGCCTGCCAGCTGAGCAGGTGACACACCCAGAGAAGAGGTTGTGACAAAAGGGAGACAGCAGTTCCTTCTGTAAGGAAAGAGACACTTCAGAGAGAGGGGGCACGCTGCAAGTCCTCTCAGGATGGTTTAGTAGATAGCTGAAGGGGCAGTTTGCAGGCACGGGAGGCTCTGTATCCGGAGAACGGGGAGTGGTCGGCTATGAGTGGGGTGGGTGTGTTGTGGGAGGTGAGGCTGCACAGCAAGGTGAAATAGTCATGGTCTCAGTCACTCAGTCGTGTCTGACTCTTCACGACACCATGGACTGTAGCCCGCCAGGCTCCTCTGTCCATGGAATTCTCCAGGCAAAAATCCTGCAGTGGGTAGCCATTCCCTTCTCCAGGGGATCTTCCCAGCCCAGGGTCTTCTGTGTTGCAGGCAGATTCTTTACCATCTGAGCCACTGTGTAAAGGACTCAGCAGTGCAAGGCCTGCCTGGGTCCTGTGAATTGCTGGGCATCCATGAGGTGGGCGTCGAGGGAGCAGAGCCCTGAGCGTGTGTGCAGAGGGTTCACTTCCAGCCAGGGATGCATCTCTAAAGGTGCATGGTTTTCCAAGAATCCAGGGACAGGAAAGGGTAAAACAAAGCCGAAAACACTCCTTTGGGAAATGTAACCTTTACCTGCTTTCAGTAGATACATGGTGGGACAAGGACAGGACTTCAGAAAGGTGCTTTGGATGAGCAGTTGAGAATGAATGAGTGGAGAAGTACCAGGGTCTGGAAGAGCCACATGGAGCTCCCCACATGGCCTGGAGGAGCAGCTGGTGAACGCACCAGGCAGTGGTGCTGAAGAGATGAGAGATGCTTTTGGTCTGATGTCGTGACCAACTGAGGGATCAGGGTTGATTTCCAGTTTTGGCTCAGTGGTGGTTAACCAAAAGGGTGGATTGCAGGATAAACTTCACACTTGGGAGAATGGGGAAGTGAATGAGTTTGATGTTGGGTTTGTTCTGTTGAAAGGTCAGGAGACTTTGTTTGGGGTCTGAGTTTTTTCAGAGAGATCTGGGCTGGAGGTGGTAGCAAGTGAGCCTGGAAGAAGGCTGCATGAGTGGGCCCTTGGAGAACATCAGGCCCCGAGGGTCAGCAAAGAAAGGAAAGAAGCCAGGGACGGAGGTGGGGTGGGGGGAGTCAGAGGACGTGTCCTAAAGGACAAGGAGAAGGCTCTGTCTTGTCCCATGTCTCTGAGCAGTAAAGGGAGTGTCTGTGAGAGGCTGTTGAACTGGGCACATCTTACGGGACCACAGCCAGCATGATTCAGTGGGGTGGTGACATGAGAAGCCAGGTATCGTGTCCTGAGAAGGCCAGGTATCCTGACCCAGAAGCGTGTAAAGGCTAGTTGGTTTAAAACAAAGAAATTCAGGACTTCCCCTGGCGGTCCAGTGGTTAGGACTCAGTGCTTCCATGCAGTGGGATGCAAGTTCAGCCGCCTGGTCAGGGAACTAATATCCTTACACGCCTCAGTTCAGTTCAGTTGCTCAGTCGTGTACGACTCTGTGACCCCATGAATTGCAGCATGCCACGCCTCCCTGTCCATCACCAACTCCTGGAGTTCACTCAGATTATGTCCATCGAGTCAGTGATGCCATCCAGCCATCTCATCCTCGGTCATCCCCTTCTCTTCCTGCCCCCATTCCCTCCCAGCATCAGAGTCTTTTCCAATGAGTCAACTCTTCACATGAGGTGGCCAGAGTACTGGAGTTTCAGCTTTAGCATCATTCCTTCCAAAGAAATCCCAGGGCTGATCTCCTTCAGAATGGACTGATTGGGTCTCCTTGCAGTCCAAGGGACTCTCAAGAGTCTTCTCCAATACCACAGTTCAAAAGCATCAATTCTTCGGCACTCAGCCTTCTTCACAGTCCAACTCTCACATCCATACATGACCACAGGAAAAACCATAGCCTTGACTAGACAGACCTCAGTTGGCAAAGTAATGTCTCTGCTTTTGAATATACTATCTAGGTTGGTCGTAACTTTTCTTCCAAGGAGTAAGCGTCTTCTAATTTCGTGGCTGCAGTCACCATCTGCAGTGATTTTGGAGCCCAAAAAATGAAGTCTGACACTGTTTCCACTGTTTCCCCATCTGTCTGTCATGAAGTGATGGGACCAGATGCCATGATCTTAGTTTTCTGAATGTTGAGCTTTAAGCCAACTTTTTCACTCTCCTCTTTCACTTTCATCAAGAGGCTTTTTAGTTCCTCTGCACTTTCTGCCATAAGGGTGGTGTCATCTGCATATCTGAGGTGACTGATATTTCTCCCGGCAATCTTGATTCCAGCTTGTGTTTCTTCCAGTCCAGCGTTTCTCATGATGTACTCTGCACAGAAGTTAAATAAGCAGGGTGACAGTGTACAGCCTTGACATACTCCTTTTCCTACTTGGAACCAGTCTGTTATTCCATGGAACCAGTCTGTTATTCCATGTCCAGTTCTGACTGTTGCTTCCTAACCTGCATACAGATTTCTTAAGAGGCAGAGGTCACGACCAAAAAGTTTTGTGGGAAAGGGAAGGAGACTGGGGGGAAGGAGTCTGTGGATGAAGTGGTGTTAAGGGAAGAATGATTTAGGAAGAGATGGACGTAAGTGAGTTTTAAGTACTGCAGGGGAGGACACTGTCTACAGACAGATGTGAGTGAAGGGAGGAGGAGGGAGGTGTCCAGGGAGCCTGGATCCTGGCGAAAGTGGCAGGAGACAGAATGTGCTCCTGGGGAGGAGCTGGTAGGGACTAGTAGGAACACCGCCTCTTCCAAGCAGGAGTGAGACCCATTTGGAGATGAGGGGGAGAAAAGTCCAGGGGGCTCAGCCCTGTTGCTTCTGTGTTCCCAGTAGAGTAGGGACCACATGCATATGAGGGGGTGGCCACAAATGACCGGGCAGCTTGAACCATGAGATGTAAAATATTTAAAAAGTAGTTGTAGGGGATGCAAAGTGGAGTCAGTAAATCATACATTAAAAGGTGCTGACTTACCTGTTAGCCAAGAGAGCCCTCCCCACCAGGGGTGGTCAGAAGCTACAGATAATGTGGCTCTCGTTTCTGTTGGAAGCTTATTCTGCTTAAGGCAATCAATTGGGTATTGTCGCCTGAATGATGAGTTTAATCTGTGTGCTTACTTGATTTTCTAGGGGGAAGAATTTGAGTGGTATTTTTCAGGTGATGAATTTGAGCCTGGGAAATTGTTGATCAGATGTGGCAGGTCAGGAAGGGAGGGAAAATAACAGTGTCTGTGAGTGTCTGGGTGTGTCTCAGTCTGTTTGGGCTGCTAAAGCAAAAATACCACAGACTGGATGACTTAAACAGCAGATATTTATTTCTCGCAGTTTGGGTGGTTGGACATCTGAGTTCAGGGTGTCAACAGGTTTGATATCTGACGAGAGCCTGATTGCTGGTTCATCGATGGCTATCTTCTTGCTTGTCGTCATGTGGTGGAAGGGGTGAGGGGTCTCTCTGGGGCCTCTTCTGTAAGGGCCCTCATCCCATTCACAAGGGCCTCATCCTCATGATATAATCACTCCCCAAAGGCCCCGCCTCTTAACACCATCACATTTGGGGTTAGGATTTTGCCATGTGAATTTGGAGGGGGGACCACAAACATTCAGCCCATTTCTCCACAGGTGTGCTGTGATTGGGTGAAACTCATGGAGCTGTGTTGCTCCAGGTGTGGTCCAGAGATGATCAGTGTGTGCCAGAAGCAGTGAGGAGGGTTAAAAATGCAGGCCTCTAAGCCAGCAGTCCCCAACCCTTTTGGCACCAGAGGCTGGTTTTGTGGAAGACAGTTTTTCCATGGAGTGGTGGGAGGATGGTTTCTGGATGATTCAAGCGCACTACATTTATTGGGCACTTATTTCCTTTATTACATCAGCTCCACCTCAGATCATCAGGCATTAGATCTCAGAGGTCGGGGACCCCTGCTCTAAGCCAAAGCTCAGAGCCGTAAAGAAAGGTTTCTGGGTTGCCAACCACAGGATGTAACTTGATTTGGTTAAAGAGGAAAGGGAATCCATAAAGAGATATCAGGAGCTGCAGAAAACCTGGGTGGCTGCGGAGTTTGGTTCAGAGGCTGAGCAGCCAGAACAAGGCCCAGGCCACTCTGGGAAGCACCTCTTGTCGCCACTTGGCTGGGATCGCAGCTCCTACTACTCCTGCGTAGGTCTGGGGACCAGAGGTGCCACTCCTGGGGCCCCTGACACCAGAAGCTTCTGCCGTCACTGTGACGTCTGCTTCAGCATCACCATCTGTGCATCTCATCACTTGACTGCTTCTCTCTGCTGAGAGGTTGGGAGAGAGGTTCTAGCTTCTTCCTCTGGGAGGCAGGACTCAACAGTGGGCAGTCGTGTAAGTCCTGAAATGTGTTGACATATAAAGCTGGATGCCCGCAAACGTGACCCATTTACTGACACAGGAGCTCTGAGAATGGGCCTGAGACCTTCTTTCTCAACAGGCAGGCCTGGTGATCCTCAGCCACTCCACCAAAATTAGCTACTGCTTTTTTAGGAGACCGGGGAGACAGAAAAAATGGGGAGATAGCAGAGAGAACTTAAAGCCAGGACTGGCTGGCTGTCACCGCTGATGCTGCCAGTCACTCTAGGTGACAGTGAGGCTCAGGGTATGAATTCAGAGCTGGGTATTGCCAGGAGGATGTACAGGGAAGGAGGTGAATGTCGGTGAACATGGCTGCATTTTGGAAGGTAGTTTGGCTAAAAGCCAGAAACTTCAAAGGAGGTAAATTTATGAAAAAAGAAAGTAATGGTTTTTTATGAAGTGTAGGTATAAATCTGCAGTGTACCTTCATTTGCCTCACCCCAACCTTGTGGATCTCAGAGAGTAAGCAATGAGCACAGTTTGAGAAAAATAGTGTTTCACTTAAAATGAAGAGTTGGGGTGATACTCTAGAAAAGACGTTGAAGTACACTATATCGGAAACTTTTAGGCCAGAGTAGGAGATGTGGGTTTAATCCCTAGGTTGGGAAGATCTCCTGGGGAAGAAATGGCTACCCACTCCAGTGTTCTTGCCTGGGAAAGCCCAAGGTCAGAGGAGCCTGGTGGGCTACTGTCCAGGGGGTCTCAGAGAGTCGGACACGACTGAGGGACTAACACTTTCACTATGCTGTTTTCCATGGTGATTATACCAGTTGACATTCCCACCAATAGTGCTGGAGGGTGAAACACTTTCTTGAGTGAAACACCGGGTATGAAAGGAGATGAGAGTAGCCTTGGTGGGTACCACAGGAGGAGGGACTGGGGGTCCCACCACAGGCTCACCGGTGAGGTTCTTTCCTCCGAGGGTAGTTTGGAAACCGTGTCACCACTCACTCACCTGCGTTGTGCCTCTTCCTGGCCACTCTATAATATGTCCCTTTTCCTTCACTTTCTGTGCACAGGAATAAAAGTTTTTTTTTCCTGATACCACATGTTGAGTAGCTGGGGCTGGTGTATGAAGTTAATAATAGGCAGATTGTGACCTGTTTGAATAAAGGGGCACAAGCCCCTGACACGTCGTTGGCCGGGAGCTCCCTCGGCATCAGAGCTTCTACTCTGGGGATGTAGGACCCACAGGATTGTTTTGATTCAAGGTGCCGTTTCAATACACCTCACATGGAGAGAAGAGTCACAAAGTTTATTACTTGCAGATCCCAGAAACTGGCAGGGGCACAGAGAGCTGGTGGAAGGGTGGCCTGCCACCCCCGGAGGTAGAGAGCAGGCACCAGGGATCTGTTGCTGATAAGGTGGTGGGGGCAGAGGTTACTGAGTTTTCTTGGCCTTAGTTCTAAGCGGTTGCTATTAAAGGGGCCTCTGGAAAAGCAAAGTGGGAGCTTTTTGGCAGGAATCCCAAACTCAACCCCTTATCTGAATGTCCAGACTCAGGATGTGAGCAGGGTTATCACACCGTGAAATGCCGAGGCAGCAGCTCAGGAAAACAAAGGTTGTTTTTCTCATCACAATTGATCCCGTGATGCCTCAGCATTATTAATCTTCAGGGCAGATCACAGACACTGTGTGAATGTGGCGATATTAAAGGCCATTGGCAAGGGTGTTGTTCACCAGCACGCAAAGCAGAAATGCCATCGGCAGTATCCATAGACAAATGCCAGTTTGCAGTCCCGTCTGTAGCTACCCACTCCATTATTTGGGGTCCAGCCAAAAAAATAAAGCCCTTGGATAACGTTCGGGTAGGTATTTGATGTAAAAATCCAGGCGAGACTGTAGAATACTAGTACCTGTTGGGCCAACTTTTGAACGTCTGTCTAAAGTTTGTGGAATTATTGACGTACACACAGAGGGGGTTCCCCTTACAGCACGCACACATCTTCTTCCTGGGCCAGTGAGTACGCCATTTGTGCTGAAGAATCTCACTGCCGCCGCCGCTGCTGCCTGAAGGCTGGGCTTTGTGCGGTGTGCTCGGCTGGGGCAGCTCACAGGTTGGGGTTTGCTGTAATGACGTGTTGTTTTGTGCCCAGAGCGGTGGCACCTTGAGTCGCCTCAGTCCCACTGAGGGAGGTAGATAGCTGCCCTACTCCCAGTGTAATGGTGTGAGTGTCTCAGGCTTTGACGTGAAGGGAAAAAGAAATTGGGGTGATGCAGGTGTTCCCAGGGAGACTGAAGGGCCCTGGCGTGAAAACAAGGGTGCAGGGAAGTGGACAGAAGGAGGAGAAGTCAGGGGTCCTCCCCAGATGGCTGTGCCGGGAGCCCCAAGATGGCTGCACCGGGAGCCCCAAGATAGCGGGGATTGTACTCCTTGGGACCAGGTCTGGGTCCTAGGACTCCATGAGTGTGGTCAGGGCATCCATACCTGTGCCAGGAAAGGGTCGGGGTAGATGGCCACCACCAGGAGGTTGTTAAGAAATGAAAGGTTGTTGTTGAATCACGACACCGGGATTCTTGGCCCCCGGAGGAGAAGAATTCAATCCGGGGCCAGAGACGAGGCTTGAATCGCTCAGAGCTTTTGTGTAATAAAGTTTTATTAAAGTATAAAGGAGAAAGAGAAAGCTTCTGACATAGGCATCAGAAGGGGGTAGAAAGAGTACCCGCCTGCTAGTCTTTAGCTGGATGTTATATAGTCACCAGCAGTCTGTTAATGAAAGAAAGGAATGTCTCAAAACTTAGAATGGCACCAGGCCCCTCACCCATAAGATGTATTTTGGGATAACCTTAGCTCTAAATGGTTTATCTTGGGCCATAAAATGATTAACTTGAATATTGAGGAAGGGCAGATCACCATATAAATAGTTTCATTTACATAGATTAGAGGAACATTATCGGAGTATTGACATACTGGTTTATCAAGTAGGTTCTGGGCCCAAAAGGCGGAACCGACTTGAAGACAGAGTTTGGGGTAAATGCACAGTACATTAGCATAGCTTAAGATAAACATTTCCATAAGAAAAAGGCAATGGTTAACTTCAAGTGAAACTAGGTGTCATTATAGCAACACAGAATTTTAAGAGAAACCTCTTTTTAAATTTGTATAGAGAAGGAGAAAATATCTCTAGTTTGTTTCCTCCTGCCGCTTAAGAGAGATAAAATGTCTGACACTTGCAGGCTATTTCCTCCGTTTGGAGACCCCTGGCCTTCCTGCCTGTTACCCTCTCAGAAAGATGGTTTTAGTAGTGACATCTGCTGTCCTACTTGTTATGCCTCGTAATAGGGTGCCCTTCACTTCTGTTGGGAGCAGTTCCAGGGAAGCAATGCAGTTTGGCCTCTGGTATCAGTGAGAACATCCCGCTGGTTAATTAGAGAACAGGTGGTCCTCCCCCAGAGGCAGGGACAAGTTCAGAGGCCTGCAGGGTCCCTAGGGCAGGGTCTGGGTGGCTGTCACTCTCAGAGACCAGGTGTGGGATCCTGGGGTAGCACCACAAGAGGTGACAGGAGCTTCCTCCAGGATGGGACCACCGTCTGCTGAAGAGCACCTGGACAGAGGCGTCTAACTTGTGTTCAGCTGTCCTGAGGTTAAGTCACCAGGAACCTGGAGCTCCAGTATGGAGCCTGTCACTCATTTCATGAGGGAGGCCGAGCTGCTTACTTCTGTCTATAGGCTTGGAAGGGTCTCTTTCTCTGTAAACAGAGCCTGGAACCAGTTCCAAAGACTTCTAAGAGCCAATTGGTGCCCTCTCCTTCTCCCTTTGAATGAATTTTCCTAAAAAAACAAAACCAAAAAAACCCAAACCTCTTGCATTTCTATCACGGTATAGCTAGGTGTCTCGTTCCTCACTCACACTGGCCATTGCTGGATGTTTTGGTATATGCTGCATAGTAACAAGGAATGCCAGGGGCAGAAGTCAGCTCTTCTCCAACTCCTGTGCTGCCACCTCCTATTCCGGGGGGTTCCAGTCGACCACCGAGGGTTCGGGACCCGCCTGTACTAGTGCAGCATTAACAGACACATTTAGGAAAGCTCCAGACACTGAGAAGGTAGCCTTCACAACTTGCTATGTACATATGCCACCAGTAATGCCCAGACCATGAGGATCTTATAAGCTTCCAGTAGGGTTTTGTCTTGTTTTGTTTTGTTTTTTAGTATTTATTTCTTTGACCATGCCAGGTGTTAGTTGCAGCATGTGGGATCTAGTTCCTTGACCAGGGATTGATCCCAGATCCTCTGTACAATGGGAGTATGGAGTCTTAGCCACTCGACCACCAGGGAAGTCCCTATAGTAGTCTTTTCACCTTGCCTGCAGGCTTGGGAGGAGCTGGTACCCAGGGCTTGGGGCCCCACTTTCAACAATGTATGATGCACTTGCCTCCTGGGTGCCATGAAGGCCCTGGTAGAGCTGCACCTCTCGGGTTAGAGCAGCTCTCCAAGCTCAGCATTCAGTCCTGACCCAACACAGGGGGGCCCGTAGCTGGCCTCCCCCTCTGGCTCCAGGGCTCCAGGGAGCTCTTCTTGGCTCCTAGAGCCTCAGAGCCCATGCCTCCGCCCCTGCCCAGAGAGAGAGAGGCAGAGGCCTACCATCCAGTGCCCAGACTTCCACAGCTGGTTGTAGCCGATCACCTCCACAGCCGACACCAAGTGGGGTCTCATTCAGAGAATAAAGGGAAGCAGAGGTGCTTCATCCTGGGGGCTGCTGGCCAGGCTCTGCGGGGGAAGCTGACCCGGCATAGCACCAGCAGTTTGGCAGGGGTGAGGGGCTTCTCTGCCAGCCCTGGCATCAGCGACACGTAGCAACTCAGAGCTCTGGAGCTGACCTCCAGCCAGCAGTGATTCCTTCCCCGAGAGACTGAGCAACCTGGAGGAGGAAGTTGGAGGGCTGTTTGTAGCTCCTAGGCATCTAGGAGAATGGGGCCCAGCCGTACCCACCATCCCATTCTCCTTCTCAAGTGTATTGAGCAGCTGAAGCTGGTGTGTTAACAACATGCAGATGATGACCTGCTGGATGAGGGGTCGCCGGCCTCCCATACTGCTTGGCAGGGGGCTCCCTTAGCATCTGAGCTCCCGCTTGGGGGAAGTGGAGCTCGGGGGTCATTTTGATGGAATATGCAGTTTCAGCACACCACAAGAAGGAAGTAGGGTCTCAGAACTTACAGATTTCAGAGGGCACCAGGGCCCAGGGAGCTGCGGGGTGGGGGCTGCCCTCCGTCCCAGCTCACCAGCCAGCAGATGGAGAGCAGGACACGCACCTGTCACTTACAAGGTGGTTTGGGTGGAGGCTTAACTCTGAATGTTTGAGAAGCTTCCCCAGGAAAAGCAGAGTGATGGGCATCCTGCACTGCAGTTCTTATCTAAATGTCCAGACTCCAGGCGTGAGCAGGGTGATCACACTGTGAAACGCATAGGCAACAGCTCACAAAGAAATGGCTGTGTTTTCAGAGAAATTGAAGTTGGTTTTTCTCATCAACCCACCCCACCCCACCTCCACTGATCAGTGTTTATGTTTCCTTCTCTCTTTTTGACCACACTCTTGCTGTTTCCGGTGGTGGTGGTGTCTGTCCTGGAGCCTGTCCCCCACCCCTTCATACCCACCCCCCAGTAGTGAGGTTGCTATTACTCCTGGCATGACAACTTCCTGCCACTGGGTCATGTTTGGCCTTCAGCTCATAAGATATTAAGATTTCAGAGCAAAGAGCAATAAGCACATAGAAAAGATGCTGCGGGTCTCTGAGGAGTGTGAATGGGGGCCTGCTGGGGGGAGGAAGGTGAACTTCGGGTGCCTCAGGCATCGGAGATTGTTAAGTGATGGACACTGAAGCCCCCTCCCCCACTGAGGAGAAAGATATAAGGCCCACCTCTTAATTTGCTGGCACATGTGTGTTCAAAATGAAAATTAAACTACAAATGATGCTGGAGCAGACTGCTGACAATAATGATGATTGCAGCTGTTGAAGCTATAAAGCTGGGCAAAGGCAAAAAAATTGGTTTAACAGTGCATAAAGAATACCAACTTAGGTTCCTTATATGAACTACTTATTTAGTCTAATTACTATCATTTGGGGAATCATGCATACCAAGAAATGCATCAGATTTACTTGGGTGAATTTTGTCTGATTACAGTTATAGATTCTGTTTCTGTCAGCTGAGTCATGAGCGTCTATGCTCACATCGACTGATGGATCTTACATTTGATCTGTCTTTGCTCTGCAAGTTCGTAGATTAAGTAAATCTGCCCTTTCTAAGATTAGCTACTTTGCATATCTTCTCACAGTGAAGGGTGGGTAGTTGATTATAAAAGACAGCACACATTACAGTAACAGACAGGAGAGGATTTTAGATTTTTTTCCTAGCATACTCTATGTAGCAAAGCTATTTGCATTTTGAAATACTTCTCACTAGTATGCCTGCCAATGCCAGAGATCCAAGAGATGCTGGTTCAGTCCCTGGGTGGGGAAGATCCCCTAGAGTAGGAAATAGCAATTCACTCCAGTATCTCGCCTGGAAAATCCCGTGGACAGAGCAGCCTGGAGGACTATAGTCCACAGGGTTGCATAGAGTCAGACATGACTGAGAATGCACACAACAAATGAAACAAGTAATGCCTAAGTGCTTAATGTTAGTGACTGAGTTCCTGCCTAGTTAGGTTGAGGAGGGAGATGGGAAGATGGGCGGCTGTGAAAGAGAATAGAAAGTAGCAGGAGGAAAGGAAAGGGGCTGTCTTAAAGAGCGCCCAAGTGATTTTCAGTTGTCCCTCGGTATCTGAGGGGCATTGGATCAAGGTCCAAAATATGAGGAAGTTCACGTCCTTCCCTTACTCTGTCGGCCCTCCACATGTAGGCTCTGCATTCACAGATTTCAGCCAACCTCATGGATACACGCACTTCCCTGGTGACTCAGACAGTAAAGCGTCTGTCTACAGTGCGGGAGACCCGGGTTTGAGCCCTGGATTGGGAAGATCCCCTGGAGAAGGAAATGGCAATCCACTCCAGTACTGCTGCCTGGAAAATTCCATGGATAGAGGAGCTGGGTAGGCCCCAGTCAGTGGGGTTGCAAAGAGTTGGACATGACTGAGCGACTTCACTTCACATGGATACAGAGGGCTGGCTGACTGCATGTATGGAATCATGGCCATTGAGCTCAGACACCTTGAAATAGGAAGCCTCAATATTTGTTGGTTTGCATTTCATGAGACAAGGAGGTGAAAGAACTTAGTTGTTAGTCCTTAGTTCTTGTTTGTTTTTTTAAGTTTATTTTTTGTAACTTTTTATTCTGTATTGGGGGTATAGCTGATTAACAGTGTTGTGATCATTTCAGGTGAACAGCAAAGGGACTCAGCCATTCATACATGGTTGCCAGGGGGAGGATGGCAGGAAAGGCGAGTTAGGGAGTTTGGGATGGACATGTACACACTGCTGTATTTAAAATGGATAACCAACAAGGACCTACCATATAGCACAGGGAACTCTGTTCAGTATTACGTGGCAGATTGGATGGGAAGGAAATTTGGGGAAGAATAGATAAATGTATACGTCTGTAGTTCTTGGTTGGTTTTGATTGAGTTAATGGAAATGGTTTTCCATGCAAGAGTCATTCCTATTTCCATGGTATATGTTAGAAAAACTATTAGTAAAACAGCTCCAGGATATCATGTATTTGTTAATTTGAAGAGAGAGTGCCTAGCAGACCAGGAACATCTTAGAAGTTTATAGTTTTCATTTTGCATGTCAAGGTAATGCATGGTAGGCACTCAAAATAAACTTGTTGAATTGTGTTTGCAGATTCTCTCTTAGGAAATGTCAGTAAACTGGATGACAGTAGTAACAGCTAAATTTCCTGCCTGTGTACCTTTGTGCCCAGCATCTAACTGATATGACCACAGTGGGAGGCAGATCTCTTTTTACAAATAAGGAAACTGAGGCACAGAGAAGTTAGGTAATTTCCCCAAGACAGAGAAGCTAGGATTCAGCTCTAAACTAACTGCTTAATTAACTCTTATATACTGGGCGTTCATGTCTTCTATGTTGATTATGTTGAAATTAAAAATGGTTTCTAAATAGTTGATTAAATTGAAATGATAAGCTATACTGTCATGACTGGAAACATTTACTAAAGAATACTATAATATTCATCATATTACTCAAAAGTAAAAAACTGAAGTGCTTTGGTTTTCTTTGGCTGATTTGCCAAAGATAGTAGGGTAACCATATGATTTATCATCCAACATAACACTGAAAGGTGGTATTAGCAACTATATGGTGAAAACAGGACTAAATGGTACTATGCCAGCAAATAGGTTATGCCAGTGCGTTACTGATTGTTGTTTGTCTGACTTCATATTAAAGTGGTTCTTCACATTTTTGACCTTCTAGGGGGATTCCTCAATGTCAATGTAAGTGAAGTCAGTTTTGATGAAATTCATCAGCTCTTCTCCAAGGATTTAGATATTGAGCCAGGAGGTCACTGGAGGCCTAAAGACTGTAAACCCAGGTGGAAGGTGAGGTCCATTTTTTCATAAATCATGTGACTGTGACTATGCATTCGAGAAAAGTGTTTTCAGTTCAGAATATATAGTGAAATCCCTGTGTCTTGATAAATCAAGACAGTTTGGTGTTTAGTGTTTAAGTATTGACAGTTCAAATGTGGGTTAGTTGTGTTACCTGTGAAGATGAGCTACACCTGTGCTTACACAAATACTGGGCTCCTGTGTTCAGTCTCTCAGAGAGCCTGCTGATAAGTTCCTCACTTGGGACTGGCTTGGGAAACAAATGTTTTTTTCTGTTCTGTTTGGAAGAGAGGCAGTGATTTCTTTGCCTCCCACTGCTGTCCCTGATGGTTACTGACACCTGCAGGCGTATCCCCACCAAGGCCTGGAGCCAGTGGTTTCCAGCTGGGTCTAGCACTGGGGCTCCTGAGTCCCAGGATTCTAAAGAGGCTGCTTGGCGGTCCCTGCAGGACACACAAAACAACTTTGGGCCCCTTTTCGCCTCTGTTCAGGAAGTGGAGGGTAAGCTTTTCATCTTTTTGATATGTCAGAATCCTACTTTTAATGTTGTGTTTGAAAAACCGTAAGGGAGTCAGCGTGCCCCTGCTGCTTAAAAAAAAAAATGAAAACCGTGGTTTTAAGTCAGAGTTGCTCTCAACACTGTGAAACTGGTTAATAAGTGTGTGCCCATGTAATGTTGTTATGTTTGAATAGGAAGTAGCATTTATGCAATTCAAGTGAAAACTGCATATGATTAAATCAGATGTATGATTAAATCGGATGTTATATCCCGAAGGGCTGTGATGTCACCTTAATCTGAGAACATTTTTCAGTTCTTCTTTTAGTATTTTTTAATATTAGTATTTTGTTAAAATATTTCTCCTTTGGTTCTAAAAAACAATAATCACTCCTGGGAAGGAAAATTGCATGCTGCTGAGCTTCTGATGAAAGCTGTCTGACTTAACTGGCCTTGAATCCTTTGTGTCTGGGGGTGTGGGGGTCTGCATTACTCATGCTGGCTTCCCTAATGTAGACACTGGTCTCTTGTGTAAGGTAAGCACTAAACCCAGCTTTGCCGAGTTGAGTTTACGAGACAGATAAATGCCTTGTTATAAATTATTGAATCATTTTTTTTCCTCGAAAAAGTTGTGAAACTGCTGAAATGGATTCCAGTACAGATGTTGGCAGTGCATTCTGTTTTTCAGTTGCCTGATGCTGTTTTCCAGAGCAGATTCAGATGATCAGTTAATTTCATGATTGATTTGATCATGTTTGTGTATAAAATATGGCCCAATTTACATAATTGCTACTTTTTTAAATGTCCTGGGCAGAATAAATTATTTTTCTTATTTGGGTGATGAGTATGTATGTTGAATGCTAATGGAAAAAGTGTCCTCAATCACAGAGGCTATGGGAAAGCATGGAGGTTGGTCCTCAGATGTGTTGATACCCGTGATAGATACCCCTCAGGTATGCATTGAGTGGTATCACAGGATGACTTGGGGTCAGAAAAATTGAGTATTTTTTGTCTCTCTAGTGGTCTATATCAGATGTTGCATTTTAAAGTGTTTTAGGGTTTGTTTTCTTTTCATTTTCTGGGAGAGAGGTATATATCACACATAGGTAGCTCCTACTTACAGATTTTAGTAGACTGTAAACTCCAGTGGATGGGTAGGTAACACTATTGAAAGTGGAGTTTCAGGAGCCAGCTAATTCAGGGTTCTAAGAATTAGCTTATTTTTATTCAAGAACTATATGGTGCCGCTCCTCTTATTAGAGTTATGTCTAGTCTCAGCTTCCAAGCTATGCAGCTTACGGTATGGAAGGAAATCTGGAGATAGCTCAGAGATGACTTGTACTTCCCATGTTTAATCAAATAACCTTTCCCCGGACCCCAGCCTCTGTTTACATTCTGATAATGTCCCATTTTAATCTTGGAACTGAGGTGAGAGAGAAGATGCAACTAGATTTATGTGAAACATCTGCTGCCAAGTTGATTCTTAATATTTGAGGATTTATTTTTAAAGAAAACAACTAAGTTGTCTGTAGAAAAAAAAAAACAAAAAAACTCAGTTTGTTGATGGCCAGTTAATTGGAACTGAGATCTGCTAAAACTAGTGGTTTCAGCAATTCCTAGGTATTCTGAGCGCCACAGGTCCCCACTGAAGGTTTAGCAGGACAGATGCCTTAGAGGCAAGGTGGTTTCTAAAAGGGAGGATGAAAGAGGAGGAAGGTAATGCTTTTCAGATCATTAAAGTGTTTACCTATGACATTACCTGTGTTCCATTCAGGGTCCAGGTGGAGGCCCGAACCACTCTGGTCTAAAACCTGAAGGCTTTAAAGAACCAGGCAGCTGCTTGTTGGGCTTATCTGGTCAGAGGCCCAGAATTGTGTTTCTAGTCTGAGGTTCTTCAAAGATGGGTCTTGACCACCTGCTCCAGAGCTCCCTGGGTTGTTTGGTAAAAATGAAGATTGTTGAGCTCCTTCCTCAGACATTCTGAGTGAAGGCTTGTCAGCATCTGCTGTGTTCTGTTTTAGTTGGTTGCAGACAGTGCTGCTCCCTTAAGGTAGGCAGATCGGAAGCCAAGTCATTTAGGGACCCTGTAGCGGGAGGTGTGCTTAAAATCTGAAAGTAGAACAAAATCTTGTTGGGGATAATGTATGTAGTCAACATTTTTCTTGCCGATCTCTTCATGGTGACTGTAGGAGACAATGAGCAAGGAAGAAAAATAGGTGCATAATTTCAGTAAGTTTAGCGGTTTTAAAGAGGTGTGGAGAGATTCACGAAGATAACTTGTTTTTTCCAAAGATAATAATCAGATGTTCTCCATCTCCAGTGGAGATGCATCAACAGGAAAGTGGCTCCAGCATCAAATTAGGGCACATGTAAGGAAGAATCTCCTGAAACAAAGCCTATCAAACTTCGAGATAAATTACCACCACATACCGAGAGCTTCTTTTTCTAGAAAGTGAGCTATAAACTATTGAGAGTCATTCCAAGCCACAGGGAGGGACATACCAAATGAATCTTTAGATGCTGTTTAGCTTTGTTTTAATAAAAACTTAGGGCATATTCAAAATCTTTAATATCTGCCTCATTAAAATATGGGCATGTATTTGTTATAAAAATGTCAGTTTAACTTTGAACTTGCCATCACAGTGGGGCATTTTTTCCTCTTATAAACTCTCAGCTTCCACATAAGATTAAGAAAGAAAAAAACTCAGTATTTTAAATGCTCTGTTGGAGAAATTTCTGTGTTAGGGGCCATGACTACCTTTGTCTATTCTTATGTTCAATTGATTACTCAGCCTAATTGTACCTAATTAATACGAGCTGTCTTTAACTTGACTCTACATTTTTAAAATAGCTTCTTTCCTTAAATATAGGACTTCCCTGTATCTCAGATGGTGAAGAATTTGCTTGCAACACAGGAGACCCGGGTTCGATCCCTGGGTTTGAAAGGTCCTCTGGAGAAGGGAATGGCAACCCACTCCAGTATTCTTGCCTGGAGAATTCTTCCTCCTGGAGAGAGGAGCCTGGCAGGCTACTGTTCGTGGGGTCGCAAAGAGTCAGCATGACTGAGCGACTAACACTGCTACTACTTCCTTAAATATCTGTTTAGTTCAGTCGCTCAGTTGTGTTCAAATTCATGGATTGCAGCCATATCTGTAATTTATCTTAACTGCTTTTATAGCCCATTTATATCATAGGCTGCCAGCTTGTGGCCAAATTCAAAACCAAGAAGGGCAAGCCCAAGGCTAATTTGCTAGAAATAGGGTCTCCTGCATTACAGGCAGATTCTTTACCATCTGAGCCACCAGGAAAGCCCAAAGAAGTTACTGCACTGATACAGAGCAGATAAGGTCAGTGGCAGAGGTCGGTACTCAGTCGTCCACCTCCTTTTTCTCTTACTTGTCATAACAGTTTTCTGTCCTGAGAGTAAGCCTAGGGGCTCCTGAACTGCTCTGTAAGTGGTGTAGATTTGGGAATTCTGTAAATATGTTAGCAGTTGATCTTGAGGCCCATCAGCAAGTCCTGGGTCAATAGGGATCGCCCAGCACCAGCAGTGACCATTGTGTGTGGAACGGAAGGGACCCTCTAGCTCTGGGTTCCGAGTTGCTCTGGCAGTCTCGTGGTCCTTAGGCTGATAAGCCAAGAGATTCCTTATGGAGCAAACCAAAGGAGAATGGGGCCCAAAGTGCAGCTGGCAGATACGCCGGAACCTCTCTAATTCCTGCCATGTACCAAGCCTGGCATAGTGTGGACATGAAAATGTCAGCTTCCAGCAGACATAGGTCTCTTTCTTTTTCCACTGTCTTTGTCATCATTAAGGAAAAATTAGTGGTGGAGTTTTTAGTTCAGATGTCAATTTTCTGAAACCATCTTTTGTTCTCTTTTAAAATAAAACTTTTTTAATAATCCAAAATTTTCTCTCATGTATGATCCTGATAATGTAAAATACACAGGTAAACATTACTATTTTCTATGTCTCTAATGTTATGTCCTGATTCTTTAAGTAGGATTAGATCTTAAACCTATGTACTGTCAATTATTTGCATCTGTTCATTCATTAGTAAAAGTATTTGGTATAGTTGAAGTTTTAATAAACCCCAGATTTTCTCTTTAACCAGTTTATTAGGCTTTATTAAAAAACCCAGAATATGGAGTGACACATGAGCATTGTTATTAGACATATTTTGACTCATACTCTTTGAAAATTTCATGATTTTGGAATTTATTATTTGTTCAGCATCCTTTTATTGAACTCTGGTTGATTTACAATATCTTGTTATACCTTTTTATTAAATGAAAAATATTAATATAATTATCAAACTTCACTTATTTCCATGCTGTGTCTGTTAATAATATTTCCAGGCCAGATAAGCCATATTAGACAATAGATGTTCAAGTGGAATCTCTTCTAAATTCAATTTGAAATCCATAAAGTTATTATTTATGATCTAGTTAAAAACCTAGAATTAGTCTTGACACATCCCTCTCACTCACTGCTTATATATCCAATCCATGAACAGATCCTGGTACTTTGCCTCTTAAATGTTTCAAAAATCCATGCGCTACTGCCCTTCTTGTCCTTCTCAAGCTACCGTTACCTCTTGTCTTGACTTTTCATTCATTTTCTAACCAGCTCCCTGAGTCTGTTTTTGGTTTTCTCCAGTCTGCTGTCTCCAGTAGTGTTTGCTGTCATGGTTATATTCTGCTTTCAAATCTTCCCGTGATTCTGCGGTTCTCATGGGAGAAAGACCACTATCCTTAGGACGGCCCGTTTATACCACTGCAGGTTCACAGGCGCATAAATGGTGCTCAAGCAGGGGCCGTGTTTGTTTTTGTTCACTGTTGGACCTCTGGTGAGGCAATTCTTAAGTCAGGATTTCAAGGGTCAGTTTTTTTCTTTACACCTAGGGCTTACTGCTGTATTTATTTATATATGTGACTATTTTGTTTTAAAGGTGGCAGTCCTCATTCCTTTCCGCAATCGCCATGAACATCTTCCAATTTTTTTCTTGCATCTGATCCCGATGCTCCAAAAACAGCGGCTGGAATTTGCCTTTTACGTCATTGAACAGGTGAGAATAATTTTCAAAGTGGTAACTAGGTATACTAGAACTTAATAAGCTCTTAGATATTGTGTGATCAGAGATACTTATTACCTTGGTTTTATGTTTGGATACAATTCCATTTTGAATTGTGTATATCACATTTGGTTAATCCATTTATCAGTTGATATGCGTCTATCATTTTTAATAATCTAATGTCTTACCTATTAAAGTGAAATATACATGTAATTATTTTTCATACTGTCAGCTCATTTTTTTCTCTGTAAATATTTTGTCTGGGGATTCAATGTATACAGTTTCTTTTGGTCCTAACCTTTTTGGAAATATTCTCTATACATCTGTGTCTTCCTCCTGTCATCACCTAGCTTTGTACTTAAGGTGTCATCTTGGATTTCTTCCTTGTTCTTTCCCTCCTCTCACTTCCCAAGCACTAGAGTCCTTGCTGAATTTTATCACTGATTTCTATATACTGTTTCTAAAATGGTGCATTTTGTTCATGCTTTGAATACATTGTAATTTGGATACTGTTGGTTTTAACATTATTGACCTGGTTTTATCCTGATTGTTCTTTTTACTAAATCTGACTAAAAACATATTTCCTTATTTATCAGTAGACAGAAAGTGACCTAGTTTATATTAGATGCTTCTGATTTTTTGTTTTTGAAATCTTAGAAACTATTCAAATTCTCTTCCCGATATTGTTCCATTGAATGTGTTTTCCCAGCTCCTTTATGGCTGATTCTCCATCTTTTTTTATTTTATTTTTTCACTCTTAGCTTTTTTGCCTGCATTTCCCACCCTGGAAATACTTGGTATTTAATATAACTTAAACTTGGTCTATATGTAAATCACCCTTTTGAGGTCTGTTTCCTATTCATATGGTGATGTATTAATATATAGTGCATATGTGCTTTTTAATGCAACTACCTATATTATCAAAATTAACTTTTTTAACCTGATAGTAAATTAAAAATTTTAGCCACTTTCTTGGTAGCTATGGGACTTCCCAGGTGGTGCGATAGTAAAGAATCCGCCTACCAATGCAGAACATATAGGAGACACAGGTTTAGTCCTTGGGTCAGAAAGATCCCCTGGAGAAAGAAAGGGCAACGGTATTCTTGCCTGGAAAATCCCATGGACAGAGGAGTCTGGTGGGGTACAGTCCATAGGGTCACAAAGAGTTTGACGCAACTGAGCACTCATACACAGTAGCCAAACTTCTAGGCCTGTTTTACCAGCTGCTAGTTTCCTTTTTTGAATCAGTCTTCATAATGTGGACAAAGGGATTCCTATACCTACCTGTGTCTTTAAAGGCTTTTCATCTGAGAGTCTGACACAATTGAATCACTTTGTATATGTGATAAAAAAAAAAAAAAAAACTGCAAAGCAGCTAAGATCCTTATTTTCTACACCTCTTAAGTCTGAATCTTAAGTCTTGATCAGTATTAATTCAGGCTTGTATATTTGATAGTGTGGGTCTTTGAGCTAGTAACATCTTCACCACATAGGAAATGTGAAGAGTTATTTTCCTGCTGAACTGGTGCCTAGAAGAGCCAGTCCTTTGACGAGCAGCTCAGAACCCTAGTTATATATGAAGGATAGTGCACATATTTCTGTGTCTTCCTTCTTTTGCTATTGAATCAGATGTACATTTTGAGTGATGGAGAATGGTCAACCAGGATGCAACATTTTTGTCATGAACAAGGGTGTTGCCATTTTCTGAGCTGTGGGCACACAGAATACTAGTGAGGAGAAGTGGGGCTTCTGTTTTTGTTGCAGTTTGGTTTAGGGATTTGCTTGAGCGTATGCATATGTGTGCGCGTGTGTGTGTGTGTGAGTGTGAGTGCTGTGCCACAATCTCATGTACCTACGTGGAGGTTCCCCTTCGCTTTTTAGTGCCTTACTCTCAACTGTGATGGAAAGCCAAGAGTTCCCACGAGAGGAGACAAAGCCAATCTAATAAAAAGGATTACAGAAAATGGACACAGTGGAAGGAAGAGAGAACATTTTTGAAAAAAAGATATTAATAGTAATACAAATTCATAATCACTATCCACAGAGAGTAAAGGAAAGATAATGAGCCTCTGAAATGAAAACAGGACTTCATTTAAAAAAAAAAAACATAATCAGAAAAAGTTAGAAAAGAAAATGGGATAAGTGAAACAAAGCTTTCAGTAGACAAACTTAAGATAACTCTTAAACTAGAATCAGAGCAGGAGAAAGTTAATCAGAAAGTACCAGTACAGCACAGAGGTGACCATCTCCAAGAAGGTCCCCAACTGTCCCTGCCTCCTTGTGTGGCCTCCCGCCCCAGTGACCATGGAACGCACACCGAGGAGAGGCAGTGTGCGGCTCTCAAAGCTGGGTCATAAAGGACGCTGCTTCTGCTTTGGTCTCTTGGATCTCTTGCTCTTGAGGAAGCCAACCGCCATGTCATGAAGACACTCAGACAACCCCACGGAGAAAATTGACTTGCTAGCGTTATCTTACTGGCCATGTGACTTAGCTATTTTGGAAGTGGCTCTGCCAGCTGAAGGCCACACATCACGAAGCAGTGATCAGGGATCTTTGTCAGAATTTCCTATCATGGTGCTTTGAGCATTGTAAATGCTATGGTGTGATTAACCACCGGTTTTGCTGTGATTTGTTACACATCAGTTGATGAAGAATGTATTTCTTAATCAGAGTTCTGGAAAAATATAGCTCCCCCCAAAAATAAAAATGGGGACGGGGAGGGGTAAAACAACCAAAGAAATAATGTAAGAATATTTTCCCAGAAGCAAAGACATGAGTCTTCAGATTAAAAGGGTCCACGTGTACCCATGAATAAAATACAGGTCTATAAAGCATATTCCCTTAAAATTTTTGAATACAAATTAAAAAGAGAAGATAACAAAAACATTCTATAGCAACAGTTGCTCATGATCATGTGTCAGAATCATATGAACGTTCTTAGCAGTGCTGATACCTAGATGATTGTGGAGCCACATGCCTTTAAAATTCTAGGGGAAAGTAATTTTTACCTAGAATTTTTTTACCCAGTCAGTATATCAATCAAGTGTGTAAGTAGACTGATGGCATTTTCATTCACTCATTAGCTAAATACACACACACACACACACACACACACACACACACACACATACACAAATTTTTACCTAGAATTTTTTTACCTAGTCAGTATCAATCAAGTGTGTAAGTAGACTGATGGCATTTTCATTCACTCATTAGTTAAATACACATACACACACGCATGCACGCATGCACGCTCAGTCACTTAGTCCTGTCTGACTCTGCAACCCTGTGGAATGTAGCCTGCCCATGGCTCCTCTGTCTGTGGGATTTCCCAGGCAAGAACACCAGAGTGGGTTGCATTTCCTTCTCCAGGCTGTCTTCCTAACCCAGGGATGGGATCTCCATCTCCTGCATTGGCGGGTGGATTCCTTACCACTGAACCACCTGGGAAACCCTCTCTCTCTCTCTCTCTCTCTATATATATATATATATATATGTATATTTTTTCAGCATATATATATGTATATATATATATGCTGCTAAGTCACTTCAGTTGTGTCTGACTCTGTGTGACCCCATAGAGAGCAGCCCTCAGGCTCCTCTGTCCATGGGATTCTCCAGGCAAGAATACTGGAGTGGGTTGTCCTGCCCCCTCCAGGGGATCAAACCCCTAGTCTTTTAGGTCTCCTGCATTGGCAGGTGGATTCTTTACCTCTAGAGCTACCTGGGAAGCATATGTATGTATGTATGTATGCATGTATGTATGTATGTGTATGTGTATATATATATATATATATACACACACACACACACACAAACACAGCATTATATATATATATAGCTATATTTACATAACACATATATACTATGTAAATATGTATATATTTAATTTTCCCCCATGGGTCCTGACCTAGGAAGCTGCTGAAGGAAGTTCCTTAACAAATTGACAGAGCCAAGTGAAGGACACAGCTGATGCAGGGGGTGCAGGAGGAGGCCCAGGATGATGGCCACAGCTGCTCAGACCAGGCCAGACTGGAGCAGGATGTGAGGGCATTGGGAGCTAGAGCTGAGCTTGGAGGTTGGAAGAGGAAGTGATAGATGGTTTGATGTATTTGAGTGATTGCATCAGTTACTAATAAAATGGCATGCCTTTGGGGGCTTTTGTACTAAATAACAGTAGTTATATATTAAATTAAGAAAAGTGAAGACAGTTGTTAATCCAGTTTGAGGAAGAAAACAGAATCATAATTTATTCAACACAAATATTTACATAGTTGTAGTAATGCAAACACCATTGATTTAACAAAAATTTGTGACATAACTCTGTTGGGAGAGTGGATGGAGGGGCAGTGAATGTGGAGGTATAAATACTCAGTGACCATGATAAGAAATCAATAGTGTCTAAAAAGTGAATGAGGCAGGGGGATATTAGAACTTTCATTACCTTGAAATATAGGGGTGAGTCTAGAATAAACTTCTAGATGTGTATAAATGTATTGCTTTTGGAAGATGAAGGGAGGTTAGATATAGAACTTATTTTTATTATAAGCCATTAAATATTAGGTCCACATTTAATAAAAACAATTTTTTTAAATCTTAAAGGAAAGTCATTTGTTCAAACCGATGATGTACCAGTAATAACATTATAATTTAACTGCCTTTTGTTTTTATCCTCTCCATCTCACTGGTGAGGAAAAGCTTTAAAAAATAAAGTGATTTCTGTTATCTCACGTTCGTGCAGGACTCAGGACTAAAACTTACTAATTTTGCACTCTTGGAGCACTGGTGATGACTGCATGTGTATCTCATTTGCTTCTGTCATAATCCTTTTTTTGTTTTATGTTTTGGAAATGATTGCTAAGAAATATTGCTAAGGCATAGGTAAGTTTGCTCTAATTTTCTTTAGCTGTAGAATGAAAGTTTTTATTGCCAATGTACCTTGATATAATTTCCCTTGTAAGGAAAGGGAAGTGGTTATAATATAGGAAGTTCTATTCTGTGTAGTAAGTTCCCACTTTGTTTGTCTCTTAAATTGTTCTTGGCCTGTATCATAAACAAGAATAATAAAAATAGAAACTCTTGCCTGGGTACTATACAGTGGAAGTGACAAATAAGTTCAAGGGATTAGATCTGACAGAGTGCCTGAACTATGGACAGAGGATTGTGACATTGTAAAGGAGACAGTGATCAAAACCGACCCAAGGAAAAGAAATGCAAAAAGGCAAAATGGTTGTCTGAGGAGATCTTACAAATAGCTGAGAAAAGAAGAGAAGCAAAAGGCAAAGGAGAAAAGGAAAGATATGTCCATCTGAATGCAGAGTTCCAAAGAATAGCAAGGAGAGATAAGACAGCCTTCCTAAATGATCAATGCAAAGAATAGAAGAAAACAACAGAATGGGAAAGACTAAAGATCTCTTCAAGAAAATTACAGATACCAAGGGCACATTTCATGCAAAGATGGGCTCAATAAAAGACAAAAACGGTAGGGACCTAACAGAAGTAGACGATATTAAGAAGAGGTGGCAGGAATACCCAAAAGAACTATACGAAAAAGATGTTCATGACCCAGATAACCACAGTGTGATCACTCACCTAGAGCCAGACATCCTGGAATGCAAAGTTAAGTGGGCCCTAGGAAGTGTTACTCGGAGAAGGCAATGGCAACCCACTCTAGTACTCTTGGCCTGGAGAATCCCATGGACAGAGGAGCCTGGTGGGCTGCAGTCCATAGGGTTGCTAAGAGTCAGACACGACTGAACGACTTCCCTTTCACTTTTCACTTTCATGCATTGGAGAAGGAAATGGCAACCCACTCCAGTGTTCTTGCCTGGAGAATCCCAGGGACAGGGAAGCCTGTTGGGCTGCCGTCTATGGGATCACACAGAGTCGGACACAACTGGAGCAACTTAGCAGCAGCAGCAGCAGCAGCAGGAAGCATTACTACCAACAATGCTAGTGGAGGTGATGGAATTCCAGTTGAGCAATTTCAGATCCTAGAAGATGATGCTATGAAAGTGCTGCAGTCAGTATGCCAGCAAATTTGGAAAACGCAATGGCCACAGGACTGGAAAAGGTCAGTTTGCATTCCAATCCCAGGGAAAGGCAATGACAAAGAATGCTCAAACTACCGCACAATTACACTCATCTCACATGCTAGCAAAGTATACTCAAAATTTTCCAAGCCAGGCTTCAACAGTATGTGAACTTGAACTTCCAGATGTTCAAGCTGGATTTAGAAAAGGCTGAGGAACCAGATCAAATTGCCAACGCCCATTGGATCATGGAAAAATCATGAAAGTTCCAGAAAAATATCAACTTCTGCTTTGTTGACTACGCTAAAGCCTTTGACTGTGTGGATTATGACAAACTGTGGAAAATTCTTAAAGAGATGGAAATACCAGACCACCATCACTGCCTCCTGAGAAATCTGTATGCAGGTCAAGCAGCAACAATTAGAATGGACGTGGAACAACAGCCTGGCTCCAAATTGGGAAAAGAGTACGTTGAGGCTGTATATTGTCAGCCTGCTTATTTAACTTCTATTCAGGGTACATCATGTGAAATGTTGGGCTAGATGAAGCTCAAGCTGGAATCAAAATTGCCAGGAGAAATACCAATAACCTCAGATATGCAGATGACACCACCCTTATGGCAGAAAGTGAGGAAAAACCGAAGAGCCTCTTGATGGAAATGAAAGATGAGAGTGAAAAGGCTGGCTTAAAACTCAACATTCAAAAAACTAAGATCATGATATCCAGTCCCATCACTTCATGGCAAATAGATGGGGAAACAGTGAGAGACTTTATTTTTTGGAGTTCCAGAATCACTGCAGATGGTGACTGCAGCCATGAAATTAAAAGATGCTTGCTTCTTGAAAGAAAAGCTGTGACCAACCTAGAGAGTATATTAAAAAGCAGAATGCAGACATTACTTTGCCAACAGAGGTCCATATAGTTAAAGCTGTGGTTTTTCTAATAGTCATATATTGATGTAAGAGTTGGACTAAAAGGAAAGCTGAGCACTGAAGAATTGATACCTTTGAACTGTGTTGTTGGAGAAGACTCTTGAGAGTCCCTTGGACTTGCAAGGAGATCCAACCAGTCCATTCTGAAGGAAATGAGTCCTGAATATTCACTGGAAGGACTGATGTTGAAGCTGAAGCTCCAGTAAATCCTTTGGCCACCTGATGCGAAGAACTGACTCATTAGGAAAGACCTTGATGCTGGGAAAGATTGAAGGTAGGAGGAGAAGGGGACAATGGAGGATGAGATGGTTGAATGGCATCCATTCAGTTCAGTTGCTCAGTCATGTCCGACTCTTTGTGACCCCATGGACTGCAGCACGACAGGCCTCCCTGTTCATCACCAACTCCCAGAGTTCACTCAAACTCATGTCCATCGAGTCAGTGGTGCCATTCAGCCTTCTCATCCTCTGTCGTCCCCTTCTCCTCTTGCCCCCAAATCCCTCCCAGCATCAGAGTCTATCCAGTGAGTCAACTCTTCACATCAGGTGGCATCACCCATTCGAAAGATACAAGTTTGAGCAAGCTCTGGGAGTTGGTGATGGACAAGGAGGCCTGGCATGCTACAGTTCATGTGGTTGCAAAGAGTTGGACACGACTGAGCAACTGAACTGAAAGGGAAATGGTTGTAAGAAAGGTAGTTGGGTTTTGTATAAGTTCCAGTTGTTTTTGTCTCTACAAATGCCTTTGTGTCTATTATAAGCAATACAAAGTTAGCACCACCGCCCCCCGCCCCCGGCCTTATTATGTAAGAGAAGGCTGCCTGCTTCCTGATTCTCTTCGTTTCCCATTCTTTTAGTTTTACCACCATATGGAAAGCTTCACTAAAAAATGCAACCTGTATTATTTTCAGTGGCTTTGTTTTTTTTTTTTTTCCTGGTCATAGATAACCTGTATCCTGATGTATTTGAAGTAAAACAGAAACATGAATTCCATCATTATATAAATGTGATGCTCTTCCAATGAACTTGATAA